>JANJYP010010141.1:0-15117 GCA_024605115.1 Rastrelliger brachysoma | reverse complement strand
ACATCTTGTTCACAGGCGGATGCTAAGCTGGTGTGCGATGTGGTCAGTCGTATGGAGGACACAGAGCCGTACTCTGCGGAGCTTCTCACTGCTATGAAACGTGTATGGGCTGACGCTGGGACTCAGGAGTGTTTCAACCGTGCCCGGGAATACCAGCTCAACGACTCTGCCCAATAGTGAGTTAGAAGGAAAGAACAGAATGAGACACTACCTGTGAGAAGTATGTATATGTGTGTGTGTGTGTGTGTGTGTGTATGCACCTGTTTGATCTTACTCCTTGTCGTCTTCAGCTACCTGGACAGTCTAGACCGGATTGGGGGGGCAGACTACACACCCACAGAGCAGGACATCCTGAGAACTCGAGTGAAGACCACTGGTATCGTTGAAACTCACTTCACCTTCAAAAACCTCCATTTCAGGTAGCGTGCAACGAGTTGTAACTCATGACTACATGACTTGGCCTTTGATGCTGGCATTTTATTTAAGATTAGGTTCAGGAAATGTGGCTTTGTACCCAAATCCAACTTTTTACAGGCTGTTTGATGTGGGAGGTCAGAGGTCAGAGAGGAAGAAATGGATTCACTGCTTTGAAGATGTGACAGCCATTATCTTCTGTGTTGCTCTGAGCGGTTACGACCAGGTGCTCCATGAAGACGAAACAACTGTAAGTGTGACTCATTGAATACAGACCCGATCCAGCTGGTGCGCCACTCATCGTGATCGATTGATGTGTTTTTATAAAATCATATGTTTTCAGAAAGATAGCTGATAGTCTGTTTACTCATTATGAAGACACAATTTTAAGATCTTTTTTTTTCTCTGCTCAATTGTGTTGGATCAATGACATTAATCTAGCCTAGCCAGAATCACAAGTTTGTCCTAGAGGCTTTTACAATTATCATTTATCCTTAGAGCCTCCATTCAAATAAAGAAAAAGCTTTAATAAGAAAAAAAAGGCTGAAACCTCATAAAAAGCAGGAGAGAGGACATAGTGACACATGGACCCATAAAATCTGCTGTATCCCATCACTTTAATCCTGATTAGTTATAGATTAGGATATTAACCAATCTGTAGTGTAATTAAAGAATTTGAATGAAAATGGCTGTGATATATAAGATGCATTTTATATTTTCAGTTTAGATCATTTTATAGAAATTTGTTGTCACTTTTATGTTTAATTAAAAAGGCCAAAATCTATATAGATCAGTCTTATAAGACAGTGAAACAATACATGATGTATTAGTTAAACTGGCATGATGTACTATGATATGTTTTAGTTATTTTAGACCATACTGTTTCTCTTCACTGTAACACTAACCTTGTTGTTTTATTCATCCTTTCTGCAGAACCGTATGCATGAGTCGCTCATGCTCTTTGATTCTATCTGTAACAACAAGTTCTTCATCGACACCTCTATCATCCTCTTCCTCAACAAGAAGGATCTGTTCGGTGAGAAGATCAAGAAGTCCCCGCTGACGATCTGTTTTCCAGAATACACAGGTCGGTAGCCCACCTTTTATTTTTAAACAGAGCTGTTTTAATGAGAAAAGCGATTCATGTTAAGTCTCTCATGATGTCTCTTTTTCTCTCCGTTTCCTGTTTGTCTCCAGGTGCTAATACTTATGACGATGCTACGGCATATATTCAGGTTCAGTTTGAGAGTAAGAACCGCTCTCCCAATAAGGAGATCTACTGTCACCTGACCTGTGCCACAGACACAGGAAACATTCAGGTAGTGTTTGATGCCGTCACTGACATCATTATTGCAAACAACCTTAGAGGGTGTGGCTTATACTGAGGCCTGGCCAAGCACAGAGGTTGTCATGGAGAGTATGAGGTGTTAATAATGATAATTTTGATGATACTTAAACACATAAATATGTAATTCTACACGTCCAAATGGACCCAAAGAGCTGCCGTCAGACACCACACTGAATTATTGTCATGATTTGTTCCCTTCCTCTTACTATGATTTCAGTACACAACCCCACTTTTGTCTTATGAAAATGTGTTTTTTGAGCTGAATGTTTCATGATTTGTTGAGGACTTTGTCAACAGAATTGGCAGCACCAGGGTTGTATTCAGCTGGCGCCTTGTTTAGAAAAACTAAGCTCAAGAAACTCAACGTGAGGAGTGTGAAATGTCATTTTCACCACGACATGGATTATAGTCCCATTCTTTATGTGACATTTTTTATGTGCTAGTCTCGAGGCATTTATCTGCACTGAATATAGCCTCTGATGCTACGATTGAAGAGCTGCTGTGTGTATGAAGGTGGAGATGATGATGTTGGGGAGGTGCTGTACTCGTGGCTGAGGGTCATGGTTGGGAAGAAGGAGGCTATTTTAACTTTCAGAAGGGACAAAGCTCCCCTCTCCTTCAGACCCACACATGACTGAGTAGCCTGCAGGTCTGTCCCACTTGTTTTCTCTTTGACTTTAAAACATAATGAAAGAGAGGATTCTTCTGTTTAGAGTGGCTGCCCATTGCCATTGGCTTCCTGTAGCGTGAGGAAATGCCTATCAGCCAATGATATCTAAAAAAAATAATAAAAATAAATAAAAAAAGAAGTCATATCGGTGCCAACCATCTGAGAACGACAGATAGGGGATTAGGATAAGAAATCATAGTTCATGTTCATATTATCAACCAACATTATTTAAGTAAAAGATATAACTTCATTATCATTGAATGATTTATTTACACAAGCCTCATGCCCTACATGCCTCCTCCTACCTCCTGAAATCCCGTGCCACATTTATTTCCTATCATAAAAAACTGGGGTATACACCGATACCTGTCTACAGTTCAGAGGGTAGAAAGCAGCCCTCCAATGACATCATGTTCTCTGTGTGGTGCTTTACCCTTCGATGTGAATCTGTTTAGAAATAGAAGACTGCACGAGGAGAACAATATCATTTAAGGCAGCCTCTGTCTGGGGAGTTGGGTTTTTTTAACCCATCTCTCCCCTGATGGGTAAACAGGGAACCACCCCCCCACCCCTCCTGTCTGTCACATTTCTCTTTTCACAGAGAAAAAGTACAGCTCTCCATTTTCACCTGTGCACCCAGAAATTCATCTTCCTATTCCTGTATACTCTTACCTATCACATATCAGTCCCTATATCCTATCTCCATTTTCACCTTAAAAGCACCGTACTGTATATATATATTATGATTATACCAGACTTTTTTTTACTGTGAATGTTTTTGTGCTGCACCCTATCCTGTTCGGTAGTTTATTGGTTGCTCTCATGTGGAATGTTTGTGCTGAGCCAATCGAATGTTGTGTTTACATTAAAGCCACACTTTTCCTAACTACTCCTGTGTCCATGGTCTAAGTCTGATTACGCTGAGAGGTGGGAGGGTTGACTGTGTGAGTGCAGCTCTGTTCCCTCAGTAAAAGTTTAAACACACACTGACCTGCTTTAATCTGTACAGAGAATTAAGGTAAGACCAGGAAATTAGGCTGAACATTATGAGAATGGACCATTTTTGATGCTTCATTGCCTGGTGTATTTAGTGTCAGGAATGTGTACAGTGCATAAAAGATTGGGAACAGGTCTTGCATGGCAATAGGGCAGCACTTCGTGAAATGTGGCGGATGGCAGGGATCAGAAGGGTTGCACAGCGGCTCTCAATTTATTAGGTTAAAAGTGTTCCATCATCACAGACAAGGAGCTATTCATATATTGAATGACTAGGCTGGATCAGCTGTCTGACCTGCTTCTGTCAGTTTAATGGGTATGATGTTCATTACTGCTCTGTTTCACTGACAGCCGCAGAGCTTCGCTCCTCAGTCCCAGTGTGTCCTCGTTTCACAGACACAGTTACAGGTTAAAAGGTTGGAACTCCCAGAGTGATACAATTACAGACTTATACTTTTTAATTACATATAAGAATATTCTCATTTTTTTAACAGATCATTCAAGTAATTCCCCATTCTCGACACTTAGCCTCAAACCCTTCCCCTAAAAGCTCAGCTGTAATTCTAATACAGACTGACATCAGCCCCGTGCAAGATCTCTGGGTGTGGAGCAGACGGCAGAGTTTGAAACCCGACTGAAATCTCCTGAAAGAGCAACAACAACCATTTTTGATCCCAATAGAAAAAGAAATCCCCAGCTATTTTTCCTGCGTCCTGCCCACACTCATTCAAAACACCTGGACTGTGCAGAGACATTTAGTGAAATGCATCACAAGGTGGGTACTGCAGCACAATCACCAATAAGTTACAGTCGCAGCCTCTTGATATCTTCACTTCTGAAGTCGACACGCAGGGCCAGAACCTGACGCACTTCTGCTGGGGTCAGCCGCCATGTTAGAGGGCCAGAGTTTGGGCCCCAGTAATCCAAGATCTCAGTTACCTGCAGGGCACAAACAAAGAAGCAATAGTGCACTGAAAATACTAAATTATATAGTATTCATTATTATTTATTCTTAAGTATTTTCAGCTAAATGTAAATGATTAGAAATAGTAAAAACTGCAGAAAATTGCTTCTGTGAGTGTTACACTTATACATTATAGTACAGTTGCATTCTTGTGTAATAAAGATTTTACTGGTGTAGTTTGTCAAGGTGGCAATAATTTATTCTTATGCTGTTGGGAAAATTATTTTATATTAATGCATCATATTTAATAAAGTAGCATGAAATGGTAATACTGTAAGATGAGTAAATGTATTTTTCAACACTTGTGTGAATTGCCATAAACATGATGAGTAAAAACACATAAAATTAGCTTTCAGAGAGCTGTGTTTGCATGCAAGAGTCTAAATTACCCGCTCCAGGTTGAGAATTGTGGCCATTTGTGTGAGACGTGCAAACTTATCCCTAATGGTCCAGGTGGTCACTGTGGTGAGGTATGCCACAAGAGAACGGAGCTCTTTATCGAACTGCAGCCCTCCCAGCTACAACAGAATGATCAGCATGATACAACACATTAAAAACAGAGAACACATTTTGTGCACTGTAACATTTTCTTCTGCTGTACAAAATGGTGCCATTTGTTTAGAGGTTTCCTGTTCAGCAAACTGCTCAAAATAGGAAGATGCTATCGTGCCAAAAGGAAGCACCCTGTCCTACAGGCCTTTCTAGACTCATCAATAAATCATTGCTTTAGGCTTTTTCATCACGTGTCAGTGATGTGATGTGATGCACAGGATGCTCGCTGCCACCTTGTGGCTGAGCACAGCTCCTCACCCTGCTAAATGAGCACTTGAGGACTGTCTTCTCCATCTCAATAGATATCAAGCTGGTCATCAGGCTGGTCAGGGTGTCATAGATGACAGGAGAGAGGGCAGTCTAGTGAGGAGACACATACGTTTAAAAAAAACAACAACAACAGCAAGGGAAATCATGTATGATGAGTTAATAAAAAGTAGTCATTTGAATGGAGCAGGTACCTTGAACTCCCCCATGAGCTGCTCAAGGTTAACGATGAGCTGCTGCACCCAGGGGTCATTTGCTTCATAATCATTGAACTCCTCCTGTGAGCAACAACTACAGTTACATCGACATGTTTTATAACTGTTATAACTCTGATTGTATGTACAAGAGTCTGGGACCCGTTACCTCTTCTATGTTATGTGAGATGGACAGGAAGCAGCTGATCCAGGGTTTGACCTGTGGCTTTATGGCTGTTGTATTTAACTCAGTCAAGCCCTCCTGTGAAACAGAGTACACAACTTTTACTTTTTAGTAATGAGGCTTCCAATTAAACACATGAAAACACCTTGGATAAATGTCTATTGTAAAATAAAATAAAAATTCAACCCCCCCCCCTCCCAAAAAAACAAAACTGAGAATGCCCTATCTAAAAACAGACTGTCCAGTGAACTTCCCTGTAATAAAAACAGTAATAATAATAATTACCTGCCGTAGTCAGTAACACTAACTATTTCAAAAACATACACAGACTTATTTACTACTGTATGGCACCCACTTCAAATTAATATCTACACAACTTGCAGCTGGGAAGCTCTGATCAATGTTTCGGTGCCTCCAACCTGCAAGAGATCCTTGAACTTCGTGGATGTATTGACGAGGTCGGACAGACAGCTTTCAATCTTGGCTTGATCGCCAGAACCAGATCCCTGACTAAACAGCTTTGAGCAGTCGTTCTGCAGATGGGATAAAAAGCAAGTGAGGTAAACTATGAATGATGTGATGATTAGAAGAGAAGAATAGCTCAGAACTGAAATTCACCTCCAGGTTCCGCTTTAGAGTTGTTATATTTTCACTGCACACCTCAACATTATTAAGAGTCACCTGAAAAAGAAAAGAAAAGTGTTAATGCAGGATTTTTACAGCCAGTTTGGTTCAGTATAATTCAGATAAATTCTGTTGTTCTTTTTCTCATTTTAAATATAAACTGCAGAAATTTGGCTTCTGTAGTCAAGCTGTTTTCATGAATCATGAGTCCAATTTAATTGTTGACAGATGAGTTAAAGGTGGGGTAGAGGATCCTGAAAAATAGTTTGAGCAAGCAACATTTTGAAAATACACAATTCAAAAGTCCAAATCCCTTTCATCAGACTTCCCGCTGAAGGCACGCCTCCAGAGTACAGGAACCCACAGAGGGGCGGAGGGAGGAATGGCAGTTGAGTTTGATAGACACCATCCAAACATGTTGACGAGTCAGTTCAAATGATTGGATTGAGTTTTTTCAGTTCTGTCTGTTCTACAGGTGACATTTAATTAATTTCTTGCAATCTGGATGTGAAGGAGATTTTAAGCAATATGGTAAAAAAAATGCTCCAAAAACACATCCTACCCCACCTTTAAAAGGTTTTTGAAGTAGTACTTCCTTCAGCTGAGAGCCATTTTAAAAATTAAAGTCCTGCTCAGCCCTGTTCAATTAGATGAGATTCATCCATTTGATTCCTCACTTAAATTACTGCTGCACTCTTTAAACAACCCCCAAAAGAAAAACCTAAATGCTGAAGCTGAGTTTCTCTCTGGGGCCCACAGACTACACAATATTATGATGTCCCTGTGAGTAGCCAATAATCTGTTGATGGTGCTCCAAACAGCACAAAAGTAATTAAAACATGTTTTTTTGCTTGATGAATGTTTCTGTACGAGTGTGTAGAGCCTCAGTGACTGAATAACCTTCAAGATATGTTTTGTAGTTTGTTTTTTTTTTAAATGTATCCAATAAGCAATAATAGAGAGTTAACATCACCATGAACCTTTTATCATTGTTGCATCATCAGTGCAACATGAAAAGCAGATAACTTGTTTTACCCTCAATGGTAACTCTAAATCAGTACATGTCATACAATTCAGACTTTGCTTTGTCTTTATTTTTGTTATTGTTTGGCTAACAGCATGCAACTAAGGCTAAGCAGTATGACTGCCTGAGAGCAAAGCAGACATATTTGTGTGTGCACAAGTTTCCCTCTCACCAGAAATGCAGCCTTGGCGTTCTCAGTGCTCTCAATGCCCAGCGTGTTGAACTTGCCCTGCTGTAAGCTGCTCTGCATCAGACTGACCGCACTGCTGACGCCACGCTGAATGTCCTGAAGTGTTGTTGCGGGGAAGCCCTGCCGCAGCTTATTATACAACACTTCCCTGAGTGGAGGAGACAGGAATGAGGGACACACACACAAGAGAGATGTGAACAATTTAAGAATAAAGAGTGGTTGAAGAGTATTTCAAATGTGAACTAGAAAGTGAGCACACCTGAAATCAGACTCCAACACAGAGTTAGCGTGGTTGATCATAGCACACAGGCAGTCAATACTGGAGCTGGATAAAGCTCTACTGATGCACTTCTTTACAATGTAGAAACAGTCGTCCACCATGCTTGAAGTTAGCTGTCCCTTTTCATATGTGTCCATGGTAACAGCCTGAAGAAGGAAAATTCATAAATAATGGAAACAGAATATTATTTTTCAAGTCATTTTTCATGTTATCTATATAATATTGAAATCTGTTCTCAAAAATTCAGTATTTATTGTTTAGTGTCAAAAGTGGTATTTATTAAATCACTTTTGTCAGACTAGATCATTGTAATATCTACTTGGACAATATGTACACTCACATTAATTCTTTGTAACAAAACAGAACGGCATTACATTTATTTTCATACTCACTTTACAATGTTAAATGTTTAGAACTGATTAATGACTTAAAACTAACCCTAACCTGGAATAAGTAATATGTCTAAAATCTGACACAGCTAAATAAAATTCTTTATAATAATGAATACATTTCACAGCTGAATCTGATTAATCAATCTTTGAACAATGTAAATAGGAACTCCATTGATAGATGACTATGTGAAATACATTGAAAAAACTAGAAAAGCCAAACAGTGGCCCTTGGGTTACTATTATTTTGTCATGTAAAATCCTATCTATAAAAAACTAAGTGATTAACCTTATTGACAGACTCCCTCATGTAGTACTCTTCCATTGGAATGTAGTAGCCAATCAGCTCCTGCATTGTCGTGCTCAGCAAACAATGTTTCAGTAGCTTCTCCACATTCTGCTGATGCTCTGGGTTTGAGAGAGAATACAAAGCATGTTAAAGATATATTTTCAACTGTCAAACATATATATTTGATTACATAATCATATGTTTCTTATAAAACTACCCTGTGTGATGCTTTGAGCATCTCCAACTTCAAAGTCAGAAATCATGCGGCGACGTAAAAAGCGCAGGTAGAGCTCCGCCCTTGCATTCATTAGGGTGACCTCTGCTAGTACGGGGTCCAGTTCTCTGTTCACATTAATAAAAAAAGAGAGGTCAAAAAAAAAAAAGGATCACAGAGACAAATGTGGTGGAGCTGACACAAAAACAAATACCTGGGCTCTATCCTCTCCCCTGGCACACTCTTCATCATGCTGTTCTGGACAATCTGAAACTACAGGAGGAATTCAGGTCACAGTGGGTGATATGCAGCAAAAACAACTGTGTCGTGCAAGTGGGATGCCACACATACCTTGTTGTGGTATCCTCTTTGCTGGATGAACTTGTCAACTATTTTCTGTGCCTGTCGGTCACATTCCTGCTGCAGGTGAGTGATGAGTGTGTACAGATGGCCCGGACCATAGTACGTCTCCACAATAGGCTGATGAGTCTCAACAACACGAGCAATGCCTGTAAACATAAACTGTCATGTTGACAAAAGAATGTCCAAGATAACAAAATAAATGTAACACACAGACAGTGTATCAGTGCTGTTATCTCACCTTCTAGTAGAAGTGTTAGAGTGTCAGCAAATACCAGTGGTGCTCTCCTCTCGCCCAGGTCTCCCCCTGTAGCTAAGAGCAGGTTCTCTTCAGCTTTGGAAGCAAGCTGTGTGAGTGTTTGTAGAAAGAAAGAAAGAAAGATGACTGATATGGTACGATCAGAATCAATGAGACATAATATATCTGATTATTCTTAGACAAAGATAACTAAAGAGTAAACAAACAAGACATACATTGCCCCTTTTTTCTAGCAGTAGTAAAAGAGAAGAACACAGGACCATTACACAAGTCTTTACCAGTAGGGGGATCAATACTGGCAACTCTCTGACCATAAATGATCTTTTTCAACCTGTAGAATTGAGAACTGTTTTTCCCTTGATGCTTACAAATGTCACATCCATTTCACTGCTGACCTGAGTGCAAAGATATTGTCCAAAGCGAGCGAGGCCCTGCTGGTGGAGACCCAACAGAGGGAAGATCTTAAAGAACCTCTCCACCTGCGCTAGGTTTACTGCTGCTACAGCTTCATCCAGCTTCTCAGCAACGATGACCTTCAATTTCTGCTCTGCCTCCTGCAGCATTACCAGACTGGCGTCTACGGCACTGCCTGTGCAGACAAGAGACATCGACAATGTTAGAGTGTCTGTCTAGTGATGACAAAACACAAAAAACACAGGTAAGCCTTGCCTAATGTATTCAGTACCTGCTGTATATAAGGTAAAATGCAGTTAAGTGAAAAAAAGAATTAAAACCAACACATTTAATACATTAAGATCTTTAAAGTCACAGTAGTTGAACTGAGTCCAACAAATAACCTTGCTTTACAAATCTGCATGGTCAATCCGATTTTCTATGAACTGCTACAATCCTAAAATGATTTAACAATAATACAAACTGCATCTGCTATGACAGAAAGCTTGAGTCCACATACTTTCTTCTCCCTGCCTGCTCAGCTCAATAACTGACTGGTCCAGAGAAAGATATCGATGAATGTGGGCAGCAGCCTGCTCATAATCTTCATTACGAAGGGCTGTTTGTACACCATCTGTGCAGAACTTCAGGTCAAGGATATCATCAGCACGCTGGATGACGTTATAAAGCCGTGTCTATAAAAACAATAAGACAACTGCTATGAGAACAGGACATGTAATCTAATATAACATACTTATGTTTTAATTGTTGAAACTGTGTCCGAGAGTTGATGATTACACAATTGATACTTGGCCAATTATGAGTTTGTGTGTGCATGTACCTTTGCCAGGTCTAGCTGTCTGACTTTGCGGCTGACATTTTCAGCCAGGTTGCAGGTAAATGTGATCATGCCTGACAACTGACTGGCATCTCCTCCAATCAGCTGAAGGTTGGGCCTAGAGAGCACAGAGACAATAGTTGTTTAAAGATGTTGAATTGTGGTGTTTTAAGTTCAATTCAGTGTTCATCAGTGAGTGCTTCTGAAGCTAGACTGATCAGTATGAGCTTCAAACTATACCCCATTCGCTGGAGTGCCAACATCTTTGTGTGAATGGTCCCCTCTTGCCCCACCAGTCTGTCCAGCTCAGCCTCCACTTCTTTCTGTAACAAAGAAACAATCACGTAATGAGCAGCAATTAATATTGTTATACATTTAATTTCTGAACATTATTTTTTTCATTGTGGTTGTTGTGCTTTAAGAACAGGCCCCGTACAATGTTCATAATGTAGGACAAAATTCACTGACCTCCTACCAGCAAAAGATGCATTTAATTTTTATCTGAATAAAATATGATGCTTAACTTATCCATATTAGTCCAATCAACTCAATACCTTAAAGATTACTGTCTGCTTAACTTCAAATTTCCTTTTTGCGATGATACTTCCAATACACCTGAACAAGGAAGCACTGTCCGTTAAGACTAAAAGAGGAAGCACATTGTTAAAGAGTCTGTAACCATGTCTGATATCCAATTTATTGAGAAGGGTCTGGCTGTGGGGAATTTATTTGACTAAAAATTGTAGCCTCATATTTTATTCAGATAAACTTGTAAATATATTTAGAGGGATACAGGACTCTCATTAATTATGGCCAATGTAAGCAACAGGAATGATTATAACAAGTACAACCTGTTTCAATAATGATATGGTCATCAGTCCACTGTTTAAGGACTTGAAAAATTGCAAACTCATCCTTTTTTATGATCAACTTTTTATTGACACCATTCATGCCATCCAACCATGTACATCAATTGTTCTTCATTCATATATAAGTAAACAGGTCTACATAATTATGAGCAGAATACTTATCAGATATTGTCTAAAATAAACTCATCCTTTAATGGCACAAGCATCCACAGCTAGGCGCCAGTGTAAACTTTCTTTCATTTGTAGAGGGTTACTGTGGTCATAGCATTGCAAAAACAATAACACCACACCATTCAATAAAAAAACGAAACTTAACATCCAAACATGAGGGACATCTCTGAAGAAAACAGGGTTCATATTTTTGAATGGTTTTACAGTGATGGTAGCAGCTCTCAGTCAGGTCTAGATGATGGGACGAGAAGCTGTTTCACCCACTAACTGCAAACCAGCTGACATAACTGTGTAGCAAACTGATAAAGGGATATTTTTTACTCAAGCAAAGCAATCAGATGTTTGTTTTTAGGCTCATTCAGCCAAAATTTGATAATGCCTCGGATGTTGACAGTAGTGTTTTGATGCGATGTTTCAGGTTAACTGGTGAGTTTCTAACATTACAAGACACTTTACGAGAGGTGCACGAGTTTTCTGGACACTATTTAACTTACGTAACAAAGATGAGTATGTATTCAAGAAGGATTAAACTACACTTAAACGCTTTAAGGAGAACACCTAAGTGAAAGTCGCCAGTTAACACGGTCACCAGAAACAGCAGCAGCGTACGTAAGGTTCACGTCGATGACGAAAGCAAGTGTACACGTCAAGCAAACTGCTACTTACTGCAGTTTTATAGTTTTATACACACCTCCTCCACGCAGAGCTGCTGATAAACTCTTTCCAGGTCCTCCAGCTCCGTCAAGGCCGAGATGGTATCCATACTCACTGAGGACACAGTGCCAGAATCGCATCTTTTTGCTGCGATGGCTCCGCTGCTGTCAGCCATCTTCTTCCTCCTCAGCAACGATCAGGAAGAGAGGGCAGCTTTCCCTGGGATAAGACTGCCAGGCACAGGTTCTTCTCAGGATAATGTCGGCTTAGACACGCCGCCTTTTCGTGTTAAAATATACCGTAACAAACCAAATGCATGGCCGTTACACTGCCCTGTAAAATGCACCTTCTCATAAGCTTTTAATGCTGTGTCAGTACACATACACACCTTACCCGAGGAGCTAAAGCCAGGGTATAACTTCATTGCGCATGCGTTCTGCGATCATGCCATCATATTTAACAATCTCGCCATTGAAAATATACTATATTTTTTAAATTTACTTGTACGCACTTTTCATTCATAGTAAAACTGCTGCAGGAAGTTATTAAATTATCATGGAAAAGAAACAGAAGACATGCATAGTGAAGGGACAGAAATGAATTTGTTTTAAAAGAGTTGGCTTAAATTACAAAAAAAAAAAAACAAAAAAAACAAAACAAAAACAAAACAAACAAACAAAAAAAAACCCAAACAAAAACAAGTATAAAAACCTCTATGATGCTTCATTTTGGATTTCAACTTTTACAGTCTATGATTTCAGCTTTCTTAGATTTTGCTTTGAGCACCACAAATCAACAAGGTCTTGTTTTTAAAATACTATCCTCTCAGGTTTCTGGTGTCACTCCATGTCAGAAAATCACAACCTAGTTTTACTTCATTTTGAACTTGAGCTTGTACTAATGCCTTATGTTGTCTGGAGGCAGCACCACTGAATAAAGCGATAGCCCTTTCCAACCAACCAAGTGCCTGCATTTGGCTGTGACAGGCTGCGATGGGTCCCTTCAGGCCTATGACATTGCTCCTGCCCCACATTATAAAACCATCACAGGCTGTAAAATCGTTCTCTGCAGTGTTTGTTAGATGGTTTACTTCTGGAGGTTGTAGAAGTAATTCACAATGCCAGAGCTCCCTCTACCAGAACTCTAATCATACAAATGGAAAGTATTCGAGCACTCATGTACTGAATGCGGTGATGACCCATTTCACTGTAATATCAGTGTTATTTTTTTGACAGCCCTGAATCAGAAGGGCATTTCACCTTCTACACTCAAGGTTTATTTGGCTGCCATTTCAGCTTGCCACATTGGGATAGATGGAAAGTCACGAGGCAGCCACATTCTTGCCTCACAGTTTATGCAGGGTATCTGCCAATTGCACACTCTTGACCTTTCTCCAACTTCTTCTTAGGATTTAGCTACGGTCTTAGATGCTCTGATAAGGGCCCCATTTGAGCTTCTCCATAAGGTTGAATTAAACATTTTATCGCTAAAAAACAGCAAAACAGGTGGGAAATTTGAGAGCATTGTCTGTATAACAATCGTACCTTACATTCTCTCATGACAATAGGAGGTTGACTCTGCTGCTTTCTCTCCACATTCACATCCATCCATCCAACTATCCATCTTTTTTTTTTTTTTTTTTTAAATAGAGGCATTTATTACAAGAAGAGTGCCCAATAATCTCCTTTTTGTGTATTTTTTAAGTGTATTTTGAATACAATGTTTACACTTATATTCATCTCAACATTACAACTTTTTACATTTAACCATAAGGCAGTAAAACACGGCTGTAATGGCATGGAGTTTACATTTTCATGTCATCATGTGTTTGAGTTTGTCCTAAAACATTTAAGAAATGATGTAGTAGAGCAGATAATTGCAAAAAATGTTCACATGGTGATACAAGCATGAAATCTGTTACATATGTATGCTCTTCAAACCCACTCTTTTCAAAATTTCTCAAAAACAATGCATTTTGACTGAAGGAAAAACCAAAATCTGGGGTACACATCTTGGATTTTGGGGGTGCCATCTTGGAATTTTGCATGGTCGGCAGTAATTTTGAAAAGAGTGGGATTTGAAGAGAATATGTACCAAATTTCTGAGCCTTAGTTGAATGACGCTACTCGCGCTGCTAGGCGAGAGTGCAGGAAGGCTGGGCGCAGGTGGAAGACAGACCGGTTACAGGTTTCTTTTGACATTTTAAAGGACAGCTTCTCCAACTATTAGAAAAGACAAAATATTTCTCGAATATAATTTCGAGTAGCTGTCACAAACCTCGTGTACTTTTTAAAACAATTAATAATATTCTGGACACTCCCCCATCTACTTCCCTAGCTGTGTCTCCGGAATTATGTGAAAAATTCCTTCATTTTTTTAATGATAAGGTCATGGCCATCAGAGCAGACATTCAACCCCCTTCATATGACCCCTCCATTACTGTCACTTCCTCTGCTGCCTTTAATCAGTTTGAGCCTGTGTCTCTTTCCCAATTAATGGAGATTATAGGTCGCATGAAACCCTCCACCTGTCTCACTGATGTTATCCCCTCTCACTTTTTTAAGGAGATCTGTGAGACTATTGGACCTTGTATCCATTCAATTATAAATAGTAGTTTGGCATCCGGAGTTGTTCCTTCTCATTTTAAACATGCAGTTGTTGAACCACTGATTAAGAAACCTAACCTGGACACCTCAGTCCTCTCAAATTTTAGGCCCATTTCTAAACTTCCCTTCTTGTCAAAAAATCTGGAAAAAGTTGTACTTTGTCAACTGCGGTCCTTTTTAAACTCACATGGTGTTCTTGAGGTGTTCCAGTCTGGTTTTAAAGCATTTCACATCACTGAATCTGCACTTTTAAAGGTTTTTAATGATCTTTTATTAGTTACAGACTCGGGGCATTCTGCTGTTCTTATGTTTTTAGATCTGTCAGCGGCATTTGATACCGTGGATCATACCATCCTTTTATCTCGCCT
>JANJYP010010099.1:0-11896 GCA_024605115.1 Rastrelliger brachysoma | reverse complement strand
CACTCGGCCCTTTCTGGAATGAGTTTGACACCTGTGATGTACACTAAACAACCCAGCAACAACAGTAGTACTTCACTATCTGTGGCAGGTGNTGTGTGTGTGTGTGTGTGTGTGTGTGTGTGTGTGTGTGTGTGTGTGTGTGCGCGCATGTGTGCGCGCATGTGTAGACACTGGATTTCTGCACCCATCAGCCTAATACTTTTGTGCACATTGAAAACTGTATGATTCACTATTTTTTACAAGGTGATTCCTAATGAAACTAAGACTTTATTTGTTTCTGCAGTCTTCATCAGTTTACATATAACAGCATTGCTGAAAATCTGTTACAGGCTACATTTTGGTGTTGGTTGGTGTGGTTTGACCTCATCTTGAACTGGAGCATGTGCACATTACTTCCATATCATAATGTTATGATCCACAAACGTAAGACATCATAGAAGATCAATTTTAAAAATCTGCATTCGTTATCAATGTTATATTGAACCCAGGATGCTTGTTATCTACACTACAGAAAATTGAAACAATACAACACAAAAACACTTCATAAAAACTTTGCACACACATCTATAAAAGAAAACTTCCACATCTGGTGAAGGTCTGTACTCTAGTTGTACTAGTGTTGTGTGGAGAGTTTTATTAATCCTGGTTTCCAGCTGACACACACTATCAGCTATCTGCAGATCACTACAGGCCCACAATAAAAAACTTATGATGTATTTTAACAATATGTTAGTGAGCGTGGAATAAGAACTAAAAACATAACCTCCAGCTATTACTACAATAACAGAAAACTCTTTTCTACTTCATTTACTTTTCTAAAGTTACATTTAAATCATTTTGTAACATTAGCAAGTGTGTGTATAACCATTATGATTGACATTTGAAAGAGCGACTGATGGGAACTTCACTTCCCCACTTCAGTTGATGGGGTCTCCCCGCTTGATCAAAAACANCCCCCCCCCCCCCCCCCCCCCCCCACCAACCCCCTATCCTACTCTTTCTTCTTCCCCTCCTCCCCACAGCTACAATGGACTTTTAAGAAAACACAGCACTCCTTGAACAGCCTCAGCCGTGTGACTGACAGCTGGGAGAGGCGAGATGCAGCACGTAAAAGAGGGAGGAAAACATGTTTGATTTGTCTGGGGGGTGGCTGTCAGATTATCAGGTATGATAGAAACAGATGGTCTCGTAGAATGACTTGAAGCTCAAACACGTCCTCCTGTCTGGCTGAGACGAAAAAAAAAAACATGTTTCATCTAGGAAGTGGCTTTCAGAGAAGGGTTAGTCCTTCAAGAAACATCGCACTCCATTCTCCCCCACAACACAGTAAAAGTTTATGCAAATCACATGTGACTGATTCAGACACGCATGATCATTTTCTCATCTGTATACAGCTCGAACACAGTGGAGAGTTTAACAAACACTGATCAATATACAAACAGCTGCAGAGCTAGTGACAGAGAGTGTGTGTGATGGGTTACGTACAAGCCCTCCCTGTAGCCATCGATGAGGGCCTGGAACAGCGGCTTGTTGTGGGGGATGGTCTGCAGTATGTTGGCATCGTTGGTCACGTAGCCGATGGCCCACTGGCCCAGCCTCGTACAACTCAGTCTGAAGATGTAACTGTTGGAGGAGAGAAGGAGGACAAAAGTTCATCATTCATACCCACATTGTAAAATATAACATGACAATAAAAAAAGTTAGTAGCTCCAGGTCATACAGAGGTACCTTAAACCTGGATTCTCTCTGGTAAGGAGTGACTTAACTGATGAGCATACTTTTCACTTCTCACTCTCAGTAAACAGCTAGTTGACTAATGAGTTTATGGTCTCAGTTGTTAGTTATAACTATTCTCGATGCATCATGTTGCTCATTATGTACGTTATGGTCCCATTTAGAGTAAAATAGATGATAAGGCAGGGTATGCTGTAGGGCAGGGCAGGTCTATTCGACTGGTGGCCCAGAAGCAGCCCCCAACTGGCCTGACCAGTGGCCCAACTAGGAAATACGAGAAAAAAATTAGGAAAAAAAGTGTTCATTGAGCCTATACATATTTCTATAGAAATTGCTACAGTACTTCACATCATGAATGCAACACTGTAAGTAGCCTAACACAGGGCTCTCAAGTCTCACACATTGAGTATGACAGTCACTCTTCTCAAAAAAGTTATTAATATAAATTTAATATAAATTTCTGTGGCACAGCGTCCTCACTATGGAACTGGCAGGAATCAAGCACCTCCCCCAAGGAGTTGTCAGTCAAGCCCCCTCTCAAAAAAAAAACCCTCTACCGGAGGAGTTGAGGTGAGTCTAGCCCAGCTTCATTTCATGGTTTTAAAATCTGGCCCAACTGAATTTGTAATTGAATAACCCTGCTGTAGAGTGTAGTTACATAGTGATTAACAAGTCGCTACCACGGCGACAACACTGGATCAGTAACGTAACAGTTTTCACCTTCATGAACATTTTGGTCGACTAAAAACGTTTTGTTCAGTGTTTGATTGTAATAAAAGATCTTCCAAGCTGTGTGGTCTACAGTCAACACGACTAACACATAAACAGTATGCTACATGTTCTTCAATATCCACGCCATTTGATTTCTGAGAGGTTTTCCTAAAACTCTTTCTGTTACGTTAGGAATGAGAATGAGAATAAGGGTTCATTTTATTTGTAATGCAATTAACATTGGAAAACCGATTTCTATCCAATTTACAAAATACTAAGTATGATTTATTTCTCCTGTTCTCTATCATCCCCAGTTGTCACTCTCTTGTACCACTTGCCACTGTACCTACATTTAAGTATCAGTAGGAAACAGGAAGTATTTTACTGATCCCTGAAATGACACTGTAAATCACAAGCTGTATTATAGAGCGTTACTGTGTTCAGCCTATATGAGCTGCTTCATTTTATCATTTACTCAGTTGTCAGATAATGCTTCTGCAGTGCACAGCAGTACATGCTAGTCTCAGCACTGATCCATCTGTACTCATGATAATGTCTGGTAAACATGTCAGAATCCCCACAGAGCTTAGTGTGTTGTTTTTTTTTTCATTTCCACTCCTAGAGTGTGTTCACTCTTCTAATGTTGCTAAAAGTAAACACAACAGGTCTTCATAAGATTCAACATGGTTAGTCCTCATAAGTATACACAACAGTCTTGTTCAGCTCCACTTCAGCGCCACATTTCTTTAATCCACTATCCTGAGCTTTCTCCTTAAGAAAGACGACCGCAACCTGGTTACTTAAGCGCATGTAAACACACAATGTTTCAAGAGTCATTACAAATAAAGCGGACTCTGGTGTGCTAAGATTTGTACGTGTGTGACTGAAACACTCCTTCTGCTGCTCTGGAAACAGAAAAATCAACAGTCAACAGGTCTGCACCAACTCACAAACCATCAGCTCCCGCACAGTGAGTCCTCAGTAACTACTACTACTGCTGCTGTGTCTGTGTATGTATATGATTATACATGTACTTCTATGTGTGTGTGTGTGTGTGTTTGGGGGGGGGCTTTAGAGACTGCATCAAAAGAAACAAGATACAGAAAACTTGATCAAAAAGAGGCTTTTGGTGGTTTCAAAAATAAAGATGGACAGTGAGTGTTTAGGACGGCTGTGGATCATTAAATGGAGATAACAACCTGTAAATAGCCCTTTAGATTTACCTTATTACAGGTAGGGCATTCTATCAACTTTTATCTGATACTTTTTGAGAAGAGTCATATCTGTGTAATCCCTGGAATGAATGCTAATAGCCTTCAAATTATGCTCATAATTCAACTGCACAGACATGATGTCATCCATGGCACCTGAATGACCACTGGAGGGTAGAGCAGATGACACGATTACACCTCCCTCACTCTGAGCATTGAGAAATGAAAAAAACAAACAAAACACCGTATTTCTACGCTGAAATATGAATTTCCTACCTTTCCCTTTGAAATAATAAAAAAAGGTCAACAAACAATAGTGCCTCTGCTGTGTCTTTAAAGCTTTATCACGTAGGGATTTCCATGTGCAAATCACATCTGAATACAAAAGATACAGCTCAGCACAAGATGGAACTCTCTGAATGTGAAAAAGTGATGTGAAAAAAAGAAAAGGCGTAGGTATTATAAATGCACTCCACCACAGCGTCGGGCTTAGAGTAGGAGCCTTGACCACTGTATGATCCCACCTCCACTGGCAACAAAGGCACCCGGTTAAATCCAGCAGGGGCTCAGACTGAGGGGAGATGTGGGAAGACAGTTTGAGCGTTTCAGTGATGCTAATAAGCTGTATTCTGTCTCTGATGGAGAGAGTTTGACTGAGGACAGATAGTCTATGTGTACACACTGCAGTAATATAATACTCTTGACAGTCCCAGTGCAGACAAATATTACTGAAATAATGCGTGTATCAATCCCAATTTATGGGATTGATAGATATGATCAATGCTTTCGGTTCTGAACTGATTAAAGTGTGTGCATAGACATCTGTTGTATTCTCACTTCAAATTATTAGGAATTCATTATCGTCAACACACAAGATTCTTCTGTTTTCTTTGCACTGTGTGTGCATCTCTGAGTGAGTCGAAAGGGTAATATGTAATGGCTCATCAGATACGACTGTCCTCCCCCACACAGCTGTATGTGTGTGTGTGTGTGTGTGTGTGTGTGTGTTGGTTCATAACAATGGTATTTACATGATTCACATCAGCACCCTATACATTTGCATACTCAGATACACACCAGGCCCTTCCACACTCACTTACACACCAGCGCACACACACACACTTCCTGTCCTGTTATTATCTTCTCTACCAAGCCGCGACGCAGGATGGCTAATCACAGGGCGTGCACGGATCAGCTCCAGGCTACGCGAGCTGCTCTCAATAAATTAGCAGTGTTGTTTAAGGTATTTTTCTCCAGCTACTTTCTTCCCCTCCGCCGGGAAGCTGCCACGTGGACCTGAGGACTGGCACCGTACCAAATACGGCTTGTCAGCATTTGTTTCAGAGAGCAGCGTGAGAGCTACTGCTAGACACACACTGCTTCTTTATTTGCAACAATTATTTCCTATGAGGCTGTACAGCAATTTGACTTTTCCAGCTGAAAAAAAGAGAAGTGTGCTGCCGTCCATCCACATGATTCTTTTTATTACTATATAATAGAACTTTGACATTATGAATATTCAATAAATGGCAATGGATGAGATCTTTCTTTTTTCTTTATTTCACACAGCATCTGCCTCTGCTTATGGAAGCTGTGAGATTCATTTTTCATGTTTTTAGTATTCTGCTGCTGTTTCAATGAATCCAAGCCAGCTCTATTTCACTCACTCAAACAGAATCTTGTTGTCTGTTTAGGGATCATTTACACACTATTGCTACCATAAGCTTTGAAACAAAGATGTGACATGTTTTATGAATATATATGACAGTAATAAGGAGCTTTGGGAGGGTTGTTTGGACTGCGGGCTCAGAGGTGCGACAGTAAAGCATGACCTGTTTATGACACATATAATCCCAAATGAAAGTTCATAAACATTCTTTCTTTTTGACTGATATCCTTTGCCTTTGAGCCTGAGCTTTTTTCTCAGGCTGTTTGCTACAGGACCAAAGTCATAAATATTCATGAGCATATGTGCAGACCGAGGAAATCAATGGTTATATCCGTGAAAATTGGATCCTAAAACAGCATGTTGACTTTCAAACCTGGCTGTGCGTCGGCACACAGATAACAACCAGGAAGCTGCTGGTGCCTGGCAGGAGGGGCTCCAATGAGTCAAGGGTAAACAAATCCCGAGTTTTTACCTCCTGAAAGAGGCAGCAGTGTTATTATAGCAGAACCCTCACATCCATTTAAATCTGTTTTTTTTCTTCTCAACACAACAGACTCTACAGTATCATCAGCCAATATCACATCTAATTTGATTATTTTACAGGCAAGATGCCCCCTTTGGAAAATGATGATGTCACACATTTCCATGCACCAATTGATCAATGTCGTAAACAAATCAGATTCTGATGACAGTTAAGGTTTTTTTTGTTTATGTTGCCACTAAGAAACCACAGACAATCAAATCTGATCAAAGCTCACCCACACAGTCCTGATCAAAGATTAGAGTTATTACTGCTCAACTCTTAAAGGTACAGGATACTCAAAAACAGGTTGAAGATAGATGTTATTAAATGAATGTGATCTCACCAGTCGTGCTAAGAAATGTCATTAATAATCATTAAATATCAATAATGTTTATTGTTCATATGTGGTTCTTTTACATATATGTTTTATATACTTTGTTTTATAACCCTGCTTGTGAAGCAGATAATAGTTTGTATCTGATTCATCACAGGAAAATGTTTGAGTTCATTGTTGGAATTTTGTGATTCTCGTTAAAAGTTACATAAAAGCTTTTTCTGATGAATTGTGAAATGGCAGTGATGTAAACAGTTGTATGGAGAAGTTTAGACATGCCTACACAAATGACTGTAATGACAAATGACATATTTTGTTGACTTTTTGATTGAAAAAGATGAAAACCTCTTTAGTTGATGGGAAACACATTATTTCTGTAATCAATGAATAAATGCTCGTGTTATACATTGAAAATATATAAATAAATAAAAAGCGTGCCATGTGCAAAAGTGTAACCCTTACATGATGACCCTTTGATGTATTTTTTACATTTGATAGCTGTAAAAACATCATATACACATTTGTGATAGGCTGACTTTGTGTGACCCTCAATATATAAAAACAGGACATAAAATGCATCTTTTCTTCTTTTTATATGCAGCTGATACACACTTTAAAAATGTGCACATATTAAAATGTTTATTTAAAAAAATTAAAAACATGTTGTATTCTTCATCTGTTATAAAATGTTCTCCTGGGCTATAAACTAGTGATTGTAATTGTATTTTTCCATCACTAAATATAATACACTCTTCGTTAAGGATTAATCAAACACATATTAACGACTGCTGGGGAATTTATGAATGTGAATGTAGATACTGATTATCAGTCAGAATACGAACAGTATGTGAAGGTTTCACACACTAACATTTCCTTGGTCTCAGATTCTTTTTACAAGGTCTCAGACCATAATCAGCTTATTAGGCCTGAGGCAAGTCAACAATAGTCATTAGGAAATATCAGCTGGTGCCAGTTCAAAGCTTTACTAACATGACTCTACAATCCTTGTGCAAACACTCAGCAACAATGACTTCCTCTAAGCAGCTCTGTAAGAGTCTGAAAATGAAAGTTATTAATGTCCAAAATGCAGGAGAAGGCTACAAGAAGATAGTTAATAGTTGTCAGTTAGCAGCTTCCACAGTGTGAAATGTCAGTATGAGATGACAGTGTAGGGGAGCTGTGGGGGTCAAGATGAGATCTGAAAAGTCTAGGCGCAAACATTTCATTGTCTGTAAAAAACGTAAACTGAAGCTGACAATAGGATAGATTCTACAACAGGATTCTAAACATGCCTCCAAATCCTCCATGGACTACATCAAGAGACACAAGCTGGCCCTCACAGTCTCCTGACTTACACATAAATGAATAGCTGTGGGTGGATCTTAAAAGAGCGATGCATGCAAGCCTACCCAGGAGTACTGCAGTACTGGAAGCCTTCTGGAAGGAAAAATGGAAGAAAATCCCAAAAACAAGAACTGAAAGAATTTATCTGTCTAGGGGTCCCCAAATTTTTGCTTACAACTGTATTAGTTACCTACACATGTGTTACAGTCATAGCTCTCAGGACATGCAGTACTAGTTAAAAGTTCCTCTTTCAGTGAATAGAAAAGGTGTATTCAAACTTTTGACTGTTTCTGTAATGTTAAACAGTTTATTTCATCTGTTGAATTTTCAGTTCTGATGGTGTGTGTGTGTGTGTGTGTGTGTGTGTGTGTGTGTGTGTGTGTGTGTGTGTGTGTGTCACATTATCTTATCTGCCTCAAACTGAAACTACACTAAGNTGTGTGTGTGTGTGTGTGTGTGTGTGTGTGTGTGCGTCACATTATCTTATCTGCCTCAAACTGAAACTACACTAAAATACAATGATAGTGTTTGAGTCAGATGAATGTTCTTCCTTCTTTTTATTATTCTTATTAATGTTACAAGCAGTACAGCTTTGCTATTATAACTTTTTTGTATGCACAAACAAAATGTTTTTTTTAAATTTTATTTGATAGTATATAATATTTTAGGTATATTGATGTATTAACTGTAACATGTGCTATCTATATTATATTATATATATGTTTATACAAATTATATATGTATTTTTATGTGTTTATATTTATATATGCATTTTTTATTTTTATACATATTTATATATTTACATCTATTTATTAAATAGGTATGTGTTAATATCTACATGTTAATTCATATTGTATAGGTATTTATATGTAGATTTATACGTATATCTTATACATCTATTCTATTCTCTGTGTTACTGTAAACATGTGTGATAATAATTTATTATTGAGTAAAATTAATTAGAGACTGGGGGTAGGAGTAAATAAGTTTTAACCTCGTCCTACTCCTTTCTGAGCATGTTTAATTTATCCATCTTTATATTTTTTTTTCTTTTCTGCTTTTATCTTGATATTGAAATGCAGAGTTTTGTTCTTTTATTTTCTTTCTCTTTTCTGTTTTTATCTGTCTGATTGCTTATTGTTGCTTTCCTTTTTTCTTGTTGTTTTTTTAAATACACAATATAACATGTTCGGAATAAAGATTCAAATCAAATCACAGAGATGGACAGAGGGCAGAGGGGGAGAAAGGGGAATGAGGGGGTCTCTCCCCGGAGTTGTACCCCGACACTGTCATTACGTGGCATGTATGGTAACCACTCAGCTGCTAAAGCATTTCTACATATATTGACCTCAACTTTTGGAACTTGGACCATGTTTAACATAGATATCCAACATCATAACACAATGTTAACAAGGCAGATACCATACCTGCCAGGTTTGTTGATGTACTTGTGCAGTCGTGCCTTGACTTCATCATAGGTGAGGAAAGCCATGTACCCGGGGTGTGTGACGGCCAGAAAATTCCAGTTCCTCAGAATTGATCCCCATGGCTGAAAAAGACCAGCAAATGCTATTGTAACTAAACAGATGATTGTACATTTTACGCTCATTTCTCATATTATCAGCATGAAGTCATGTTGAGTCACAATTAAAATGGCAGATAATATGCTGACTTGGCTGAAATTTACTGCTCCGCCTGCAGTCAAATTAACAAACAGCAGACTGAATGAGGGAATGCAGAAGCTGAGGTTTCTGATATCTATCCAGCTGTGGAACTGGGAGTTTGGGAAGCAGTTTGTGCACTGCAGCCAGTTGTGTTTGGTTTTGTTTACTGCTGGTTTGAGGTTTTCTTTAGGACAAAGTTACACAGATGCCAAAACATTTGATGTGGAAGAGAACTAGCTAACATCACTGCTGACTTCTGGAGTCTCATTACTTGACTGCCCGCCAGCAAAGCCTTAATAACTGATGCCCTGTGTGTAATATTACATATAAATATAGAAAGTCTTGCACCTGACTACAAAGCACAAACTCAAGAGAAAACAGCTATTTAGCATCTGCATCTCTGTAATGACAGCTCAGATTGAGTGTTGCTGTTCAACCACACTCACTACTTCATTCTGAATCCAGAAATTCTCCACAAAAAAAAAAAGAACACTGGCACCGACAGATAAGCTGTTTACATCAAATCCCTAAATTGAGAGCACAAAGCTGTGGGGCATTGTGTTGGAGGACCTCAGTGGTTCGGCCAGTTGGCTCCATATGTTGCCAAGTGCCATAACATTCACCTCCATCCCGCCTGTTAGCTGGAGCCCACCAAGGAAAATGATCTGCTGCCCTCGCTGTGTGTAGCTGGTTTGGCAGAAGAAAAAAAAACAAAAACTCATGGATACTGGAATTACTGGCCTATGGGCTGAAATGGCAATGGAGCAAGCCCTAACCACTCTGAGAGTTTGTTGACTTGAGCTGTAAACTGGAGAGTGGCCCAGCCCAAAGAGGCAGGAGACGACAAATGGAAAAAATACTCACTACTGCACTGAGAAAAATAATAGTTCTTAAATAGTTCTTCAAAAGATTATATGGTTCTACAAGAAGCCAACACCAGCTGAAGAACCTCTGTATTTGAGGGATGGTTCTTTGCATACTGAAAACATTTAAATAAGGTTCTTTAATAAACCAGTTAGGATCAACTAAGAACTTTCTTGAAAATGGTTCCATAAAGAACCATCAAAAAACAGTTCTTTGAGGCACGTTTAGAAGTTCTTTACAGAAGCATTTGTTGAAATGATTCTTTAAGGAACCTCTTGCTAAATAGTTCTTTGTTGAACCAAAAAAAGGTTTATATGGCACCACTCCAAAGAACTGTTTTTGGATCTAGTTAACACCTTTATTTGTCTATGCGTAAGTGGAATACAGGCTAGAAAGCAAGTAAATCAGCATAATCTCATTCTGTCCTTAAAAGGTCTGCTCCCACATCAAGACAGACACAGCAGTGTACATTTTCCTCCTGTATTCACCCACTCATTTTTACCTTCACTTGGGCCCTCTGAACCCTGTCCTGATTCCTGAAGAGTGAATCAACCCCAGCAGGGTCATGAGGTTGACCACAGATGACTGCCTCCACTTACACTGATGTTACACCAGCCTGGACGTGGACTTCTCGGGAAGAAATCAGTCAGTGGCAACTCTAACTGCAATCCACGACTACATTTTAGATTAGCTTTATAATAGACCATTTGCACTATTTAACCCAGTGACCTCCATGAGTTAATGAGTGAATTCATGTACAGTAAGCATTGCAAGCTTTTATTCCTTTCTGTCTGACCCTGATAAGAACACAACATTCAACTACTGTCACTCTGATCATTCTTCACATGTTCACAGCCTCATTTATCATGTTCAGAGTAAAGCATGCAAAGAACAAAGGTTCTGCCAAAGTAAAACATCGCTTTAAGGCCTCATCGCCCACACACCATCTTGAAGCCACATGGGCCAGTAAACTGTCAGCAGGAGGGGGCTGAAGCCACACACATCCAAACACCTCAAACAAGCATAAAAATAGACCCAAAAAAAACATCAAACAGAACAAATGCTTTCTACATTTCCTCTGCTCCTATGCTGTTAACTTACTGTATCAAACCCACAAATAAGCTTTTGATGGTGCACGTGTTGTTGTGTCACACTGTTCCGGTCACTGTGCAGTTTTGGTTTTTTTTTGTTTTTTTTTTTACTTTAGCTGCATAAATGGAAAATATGGTTAATGTGATTAAGGGTTTGAATAAGTATTACTGTGTTTCCACTGTCCACAAAGTTCATTTTTGCTATGATAGTAGAGCAGTGTGTGCTGAGATGGAGCAGTCTCCTTACAGTCAGTGTCTTCAACATCAGTGCTCTGTGAACCATAATCTCTCAGCCAGAAAAACCTGACAAACCCCACTGTGACTTGCTCACTGAAAATATGGTCTAAAAGCTTTTGCTTCCATCCCATCTCCACAACATGTGGGACCCTAGGACCCTCTGCAGTGACATCTGATGTATTGAAATGCTCCTGTCTGGTCTAAACTACCTCAGGGAGTGATGGACTAAAGAAGATATGAGGCAATGTTGCAGTTTCAAGAATTCATTCAAAATTCAGATGCATAACACATGATTACTACACCCTTACATACTGTTAAATGGTATGTCCTGTTTGATATTTGACAGCTGTAAAAACTCTGAAATTGGATTACTTTTCCTAAAGTGACTAAAAAGTTATACTTTTGTATAATTGCTACATAATTTCGTCCATTGAGGCTGTTTTGGGTCAAAAATGACCCGTATCTATGTCCACGTGTTTTAGTGAGATGAATAGTTGATAGTGTTAATAAGATA
>JANJYP010009991.1:0-10406 GCA_024605115.1 Rastrelliger brachysoma | reverse complement strand
CATAAAATGTATCTCCAATATGTCAATTTTGGACAGGACAGTAACAGTAAGAAAAGAAAATCCCAATATTTTGTTTTTTTCCATGATCATTCCCTGATCTACCCCCCTTCCCACTCCCACAATTTACTTACATGTTATTTTGTCTTTACAGCCCTTTTAAACATTTATTTACAGTTAAATTTCAGATTATTTCAGTGTGTGTGTGTATGTGTGTGGGTGTATGTGAGACATGGACGTTTAAAGAAGACACGTACAGAGTAAACGATCTACCGACAGTGAGCCATGAATGACAGAAAGAAAAAGAAGATAATGTCAATACAGATTAAAGTAGTGGACGATTTAACAGTTTCAGTTTACAATAAATTATGCTACATCACAGTAGTCTATAATGGAATGGATATTATTAGGGGGGAAAAAACAGCAGTCTTTCTCCTCTGGAATGAATCCACACTGTGGTTTAACATTGCACCTGAATGGCAACTTCATCTGCCGCAAAAAAAAAGGAAAGGGCAAACTGTAAAAAATCTACATCTGTGCAACAGAAACGTGGACGGGGAGAGATCTTATTGGATATGCNCATTGCACCTGAATGGCAACTTCATCTGCCGCAAAAAAAAAGGAAAGGGCAAACTGTAAAAATCTACATCTGTGCAACAGAAACGTGGACGGGGAGAGATCTTATTGGATATGTAAGAGGAAAAACCCACATCCAGTTGACGTACAGTAACACATAAGTATAAATATCAATATAATATTTCTCTCTTTTTTTTTTTTAATGTGATTTATATAAGGGGACAGTTAGAGAAAAGAAAAACTCATGATAGGAATGTGTAGGAACAGAAATTGCACTGTGCTCAATTTTTTTGTGTGTGTGCATAAAAACGAGCAGAAGAGAGGAAGAGACTGGACTATCACGGCACATCCTGAACCTCAAGCCGGTTGAATCGAACAGGTTTGACATGTTGGGGAAATATATTAAACTCGCATTAGATGAAAAGAAAGGTGCCACTCACATATCTGATAAATATAAGGCTTTAGTTTTTGTAGGGTATGAAACCATATATAAAATGTTAATCAATGAGCTTCTGAGGTGCTGGTGGGTGTATTTTGTCACCTTGACAACAAAGCTAGTCTAGTCTGAATATAAGTAAAAGCATAATAGATCCCCCTTTAACCTGTAGCCTTAGACAACAGAGTGGTTTCCCCAAGATCTCAAACCTTTGCTTTAGTGTTAAGTGATCCTTTTATATCCAAATCTAAAGGCACGTAAAGAACACCACCTGCCAAAATACTTGGTTATGCATCTATGTTTAGTCCTAAAGATTTTAATTAAACCATATCCCTTTATGTCATCTTTGCTTGAGGTTTGAAAAACCTACCACACACACGAAAACCATAAAAAGATCAAAATGGTTAAAATCAATGACAACAGCTCCCTATATAAATCTATATACTTTGGCTAAAAGTTGAAGTCCTGGTAAAGTGCAGTGTTTGTGTGTAGAGCGTTTCTCTTTCCCCTTTTTTTTTTTTCTAATTTATAACATGTAACAATGTCAAACATTACATTGGCTTGGGTTAGGTCTGTGTCACATTTCCATTTTCTTTTCCCTTCCTTTTGTCCCTTTGTCCCTCTTCTTATCTTGTGTCGGGGTTGTTTAAGGGGAGCTGGTTTCAGAGGTATCCGCCCAAGCACAGCAGCAGCAGGACGTGCACAGTGAGCAGATAGAGGCTGAGTAGCAAGGGGGTGCGCTGGCGGGAGCAGAAGGCCACTCTGAGCATCCTCATCAAACCTGGGCCGCCTCTCCGACTCTGCCGGAGGGAGCAGAAAAAAAACACAAGGTTACAGGAAACGCCGGGCTCGTACGTCTTTATTTTCACGGTGATTAAAATGGTAAATGAGGCAGCGCGAATCATTAGGAGGAGTCTTACTCGAGTGACAGCTCCTTCCGGCGGCTCGATGAAAACAGCAGTCTCTGAGTGATCCCCTTCTTCTGCAGAGTGCCATTTAGCCTGGCTGTGACTAATAATAACAACAACAGATGTTCGCTGTCATACTTTGTGGATTGAACATATTTAAATGAGCTAAAAAAGGGACTAGATGAGTAAGGAGATACAGTAAACACAACACAATGTAGTTTTCTTTTTCAGTGTAGTCAGTATTGACTATACTGCATAAAAAATCCCTACATCCGATCTATACGTTAGAGCAGTTCAGCAATAGTTCCTCATTTTGGTAAATGCAATTAGTTGCTTTCTTGCTGAGAGTTATATTAGAAGATTGATACTGCTGTCATACTGTTCATTAAATAGAAACCATTTCTTGGCAGGGTGCAGTGACTTCCAGGAGTCTCATCATTATGAGGTTGCCAGGCAACCAGCAGAGACTTCAGGACTGTACTCCTCCCCTCCAAGAAATACTCAAGCATTTCCTGTTAAACCACAACACAATATTAATTTTACACTCTAGTTTTTGTATGATTTAGACAAAGACGTTGATTACTGAGCTTTATATCTGCTGCTAGTTGGGATTTTTTTTCAACGCTGATAAGAACAAGTGAAGTCATTATTGATTTTGTCAACCTTGAACTGAGCCAGACTAGCTGTTCCCTCCTGTTTCCAGTCTTTATCCTGAGTCAAGCTGGTTGGCTGTAGCTTCAGATTTACTGTGCAGATGTGAGACTGACAAAAATCGTCTCATTTAATTTATCTCTACCAGTAATGTGTCGTACAATGAACTATCTCTGTTTTTATTCATAATGCTGCTTGTTGTATTCAGTAGATTCTCATTTCTGTATAGTATTTTAGTTATATTCACTTTCCTTACCCCACTATGCATCTGATTTTGTACTTGTACTTGAAACTACATCGAGTCCTTCTCCATTGAAAAAAAAAAACACATACAGATATTTAACTAGTTTAACTATTGGACACAAGATGTCGCCACATCACACTTTTGCAAGTTGTATATTGAGAATATTATTGGCTTCTGCATCAATTGTATTATCACAAAATTATCTTGTGTTCACTTCATGTGATAACAGTGAGGAAGAGGAATGTGATGACTCAACACAGAGCATTCAAATATACAAGTGAAGTAAAAAGTGGAGAGGAACTTTAAGTTTCACTATGAAGTATCAAAAGTTTTATCTCTGATCTTGTGGCGTGTTTTGTACCGTTGGAATCGATCCTGTGTGGCCATCAGCTGCTCCTCAGCTGCTATTCTCTGCTGCGTCTCTTCATCTAGTCTAATGTTGAGGAGATTTAAAAGAGAACATAAGTGAATATCTGAATGTTATGTCTATTTCTCATCTTTAGAAAAGTTTGATCCATACTGTACCTCCTCTGCAGCTCTTTGAGCTCAGCTACGTAGGCGTGGCTGTCCAGCAGGTTAATTCTCTCCTGTGGGGCTCCCGGAGCACTGTCCACTTCCTCTGTACCCTGAAGAAGGACAAGAACAGGAATTAGGTTTGCACCAGGATATACTGTATATTTAATTAATAGTCAAGTGTACAAGCACATGTTTAGACCCTTACTTCTCTCTGATAGCGTTCCTGTTGGAGTTTGGGCTTATGTGCACGGGCTTCCTCCAGCATGGCAGAGAGCTGTCGCAGTTGTTGGTCCCGCTCTGACAGTGTGGTGAGGGTCTGCTGCTTCAGCTGCTCGGCTTGAGCCATCCAGTCAATTCGCTCCAGCCTAAACAAAAAAAAAGGCCACACACACATTCACAATAAATCTAAGGCTCTCTGTGTGAAAACTAATCATTATGAAAGTACTATGGCTCACCTGAGGGTTTCTATTTCCTGTTTGCCTATTTCCACCACATTCTCCAGCTGTGCTACGACACGCAGCATGTCCTCATTCCTTTTCTTTTCCTCAAACAGCTCCTGGCTGACTTTAATCAGTTCTCCTGCTCCCAGACGAGCCAGCTCTGACTTCTGTTTCTTGAGTTCAGACGTCTGTGTTTGAAGCTGCTCCAGCTATATGTCAACAGAGTGGAAGAAAGATTTAAAACACCAAATAACTCACCTAACCACATTATTAATATTTTCAATACTATATGTTTAATATATGCATTTATCACTAAAATATTTACATTTATGGTCATACGTGTACTCACCAGTCTCTCCCTGTCGTTCTGCAGGGCTTGTAGTGCATTCTTCAGACCCCACACCTCTCCAGTGGAGCCTCCGGGGCTGCTGTGTGCTGCGTGGCCTCCTGCCTTGCTCATCTCTTCCAGCCTCAGGCTCAGTTCCTGGGCCTTGTTTTCTGCCTGATCTCTGCTGTCCTGGAGGGAGGCCATGGATTTAGCAAAGGACTGGTTCTCTGCTTTCAGCTGCGCCGTCATCTCTTTCTCTTCCAGCAGCTTCTGCTCGACAGCCAACAGATCTCTGGCCAGCTCTGCCACCCTCTCCTGAGCACTCTCCGACTCTGTCCTCATCACGCCTCCCTCCCATCGCAGTTCAGCTAGTTCTTTGCTCTTGCAATCCTGCTCTTGCCTCTCCTGTTGTAGGCGCTCTTCCAAAGCTTCCACTTGCTCCCTAGCTGCCTGCAGCTGTTCTCTCAGCTTCTCAACCTCTGCACCAGGAGCATCTTTAACCTGTGACACTGTCCTACTGTCAGCAGCCTGGATAAGAATCTCCCTCTCTACTTTACCTGCTTCCACTACTGCCTCTCCGGCTCTGCTCATGCTCTTTAACTGACTTTCCAACTCATCGCGTTCCCTTTCCAGAGTGGCGATCCGTTCTCGCTGACCTGCCAGAAGCTGTTTGTGTTGGGAGTCCTTCATGCTAAGAACTTGATTAAGTTCTTCACGATAGTTGTGAAGCTGAGCGGACAGTTTGGCCTTTTCAGCATACAGGTCGTCTCTCTGGACCAGCAGAGAGCGTAACTCTTCTTTCAGGCTGTTGTTCTCTCCTGCTGCTTCCTGGATCAGACCATCCTTCTCCATCATTACCTGTGGCACAATGCAGGTGTTATACTAGATACCAAAAACAAGTACAACATATGCAAATGTATAAAAAAAGTTTTTTTTGTTTTTTTTTATACAATACCTGCAGGTGTTTCTCCTCCAGCTGTTTGTATGTGTTGAGGACCCTGTCTCTGTCGTCCTGCAAAGAGCCCATAGCCTTCATGAAAGAGTCCAGTCTGGCTTTTCTGTTGTTGCTCTCTTCCTCTGCCTTCCGTAGTTTTTCTTCCAGGTCCCGCAGCTCTCCTTTCCTCTGCTCCAGTTCATTCTCGGCTTCTTGTGCTCTGCTGTCCGCCTCCTTCCGAGCCTCATCTGCAGCCTGTGAGGTGAAATCATGAGGAATTTGTAAATAATCTTGTAGCTGACAATATAAAAATATATAAAGTAGCTAAATAATAAAGTTGTTACCTGAGTAACGGCTTGCTCCTTCTCGCCCAGCAGCTCCACCTCCCTCCTCTCCTTCTCATTTAAGTCCGTCTGCAGGCTCTCGGTCAAGGCTTTGGAGGAGCGCAGATCTGTTTCTAGTTGTTCCACGTTCAGACACAGCCGCCTCTCTTCCACCTCCCTCTCCTTCAGTGCAGTTCTGGCCTGGTCGACTTCGTCCTGCAGCACACCTACAGCCTCCTCCAGAGCTCGGATCCTCTGATTCAGACTCTCCAGCTCAGCTTTTAGGGCTTGAGTTTCATTTTGTGCAGATTGCAACTCAGCTGTAGTTTGCTGAAGTTTGCCACTCTCTTCTTCGAGGGATGCCTGGCTCTGTTTAGCGTTCTTCTCCTCTTCTGCTAGTTTCAGCTGCCAATCTTTGTCTGCTTTCTCTAATCTGGAAGAAAAAATGTCCTCATCAGATCACATTCTATAACAAATTTTGTGCTTGTAAAGTGCATTTAAGAAAGATAACTAAATCATTTTACCTGTCAACTGAGAGCTGAAGTTCTTCTTTCAGTGTAGATTCTTTCTGAAGCTGCTCCGACAGCTCCTTGGCTCGAGTTTCAGCCTCCCGAACTTCAGCCTCCTTACCCTGCNTGCTCCGACAGCTCCTTGGCTCTAGTTTCAGCCTCCCGAACTTCAGCCTCCTTACCCTGTAGAGCATCATTAAAGCGAGTCTCCCACTGCCGTGTCTCGTCTAAAACTCTGTCCCTGTCGTCTTGCAGTGAGGACATGCACCGGGAGAAGGCGGCTAACCTGGCGAGAGACTCATCCAGACGAGCCTGCATCTCCTGGGCTCGTCTCTCAGCTCGTTCTGCGATGTCTCTGGCCTCCAGTGTTGCCTCCTCTTCCTTTTCTCTTTCTCTGTCTGCGTCTTCCAGTCTCAGCTCCATCTCCTTAAGTTCAGCTCCGAGCCTGAATCTCACAGAGTCCAGGGTTTGCTCTGCCTCGGTTTTCATTAAAGCTTCTTTCTTTTGCATGTTCTGTTCCAAAGCCGTTTTCTCAGCTGAGACTTCATTTAACTGTTTCTGAGTTTCATCTAAGTGGGATTTGTTACTCGCCAACTCTGCTTCGGTCCTTCTCAGGTCTTCAAGTGTTTTAGAAGTCTCCTGCTGAGACTGCTCTAGCTTTTTCTGAATCTCATCATGGCCTAGCTGCAGTGCCTTTGCCTCCCTACCCAGCTCACTGATCCTCTCTTGGTACTGGATGCTGTCCTTCTGCAGCTGACGGACCTCCAGCTGCTTTTCCCTCAACAGTTCCTCCAACTGACGCGCTCTGCTCTGGCTTCCTTCTTTCACCCTCTGAGCAGACCTCAGTTGTTGTTCCAGCTCCCTCTGCTTGCCTGATTCCGCTTCAGCTTCAGCTCTCTCTCTCTGGGCTTGTCTCATGTCTTCTTCCAGCCTGGACGCTCGGTCACCTTCACTCTGAGCCTGGGCTTCAAGTTCGGCTCGCTCCCTTTCCAGCTTTTCCACTTCCCGCTGAAGCTCGGCGAGGTGCTCCCTGTTGTCTGCTGCCTCTTGTTGGTAGCCAGCGATGCTCCCGTTGAGTTGGGCCAACTGGTTCATCAGACGTTCCTCTAAGTTATCTTTCTCAATTTCAAGGCTTTTCAGTAGTTCTTTGAACTGGGCTTCCCTTGTTGAAGCCTCTTCAGTCAGGCACTTTTCTCTCTCTTTGCTCTCTTCCAGGCACTTCTCCAGAGAGGCCATCAGGTTTACCTTCTCTTTACTTTCCTCTAGATTTTGCTCAAGAGCCGTCAGTTGAGTTTTGAGCTCAGCCTCGCGCGCCTGCCACAGCTCCCTCTCTGCGTTAACAGCAGCGTCCATCTCCTTCATCTTATCATCGGATACAACTTGAGCACTTTCAGTAACATCTGCTTCTTCTCTTTCCACACTAGGTTGTAAATGTGTTTCTGGTGCAGATACTGCATTTATTTGGTCATCTGGAGACTCTTCTGAGGTGAGGGGCTTTTCTTTGTCACTATCTTGATTTTCTACAAGCTCTGATTCGGTCATGTTTAGCTGCTGGACAGTGATAACTTCTTCTACAACGGCTGCAGAGCTGAGGGTAGCAGCCTGAACTTCGTCAATGTCTTTCTCTCCTGTTTTGGCAAGTTCTTCTTTCAACTGTTCAATCTGCTGTCCCAAAGAGTCTCTTTCTGCCACTGTAGCATCCAACTCAGCTCTTAAACCTCCCAGCTCGTCCTGAAGTTTGCGGAGCTCAGCTTTGAGAGACGGGTCCTCTCGTTTCATCGAAGGCCTTTCCTGCATCTCTCTGAGTCTCTCATTCTCCTCCTCTAATTCCAATATTTTTTGCTGCTTTGTTTTAGCAAACTTTCTCATTTTGTCTTTCACTGAGTCCACCTCCTTCTGCGCCTCTTCTGTCTGCCTTTCAGCTTCCTGCCTCGCTGCCTCATTTGTCCTCATTTTGGCTGCTAACTCCTGTCTCTCCTGCCTGGCAGCTTCCAAGACTCGTCTCACGCGCTCCGCTTCATCGCTCACATTTTCATACGACTTCAGCAGAGTCTCATACTCATCCTTCATGCCTTGAACCTTTTCCTCCCATTCTCTGCACACTCTGGCAGACTCTTCTTTCGCCAACTCTACTTCTCTTGTACAGGCATCTTTCNATCCTTCATGCCTTGAACCTTTTCCTCCCATTCTCTGCACACTGTGGCAGACTCTTCTTTCGCCAACTCTACTTCTCTTGTACAGGCATCTTTTTCACTCAGTATCCCATCCATGGCCAGTTTGAGGCTCTCACATGACGACCCTAGGCTTTGGTTTTCCAGTAACATCCGGTCAACTTCGTCAATCAGCTTAACCTTCTCTGCTCTCAGCTTCTCTAACTCATCTTCAGCTGACTCAATCTTCTGCTGCAACTCAGCTGTGAGCTTTTCACTTGAGGCTAGTTGCTCCTTCTGAGACTTGTTTTCTTTGAGCGCCTCTTTACGAGAGATCAGAGCTGCCTGAAGCTTTCGTTGAAGCTGCTGGATCTTGGCCTCGCTGTCTTTTTCTTCCTCCTGCTTCTGTGGAACCTCGACCTCTAATTTCTGGATTTTCTCTTGCTCTGCCTTTAGTTCTTCTTGTAAAGAAACTATCAGCTGATCCTTCTCAGACACCGTACCCTGCATTGAGTGTATGAGAGTGTTCTGTTCGCTAAGCTGCTGACTTAGCTCCATGATCTCACGGTTCTTATTGTCCAGAAACTGCTTGAAGTCTTCAATTTCAGCCTGAAGAGTTGCGATGGAGTTTTCAGAATCGGCAGGTGCTGCTTTGGCTGTGGCTTCCATCTCCGCCTTTAAGGTTTCAGCTTGAGATTCTGCTTGGCGATACTTCTCTCTGAGATCACTGATTTCCTCTGAGAGTGCATCAATCTGTGTTTCCTTTTCTCTCAGTGATTGAAGTTCTTTGTTGAATTCTTGCAATTCTGCCTCTTTCAGTGACAGGCTGGCATGAGTTTCCTGCAGCTGCTTTTCTAGCTCTGTGTTTGCAGTCCGCACAATCTGGATCTCCTCTGTCAGAGATTTCAAAGACTCCTCCATTTGTGCATTAACCTCAGACTGCTCTGTGTGATGTTGAATCTGTTCACTGGGTTGTGGTTGTGCTGAATCAGCCTCAGATGTGGCAAAATCCACCCAGTCCTCCTGGCCCCAATCATTTGCTGGTGGTTTCTCCAAGTTTTCAGCCTGTTGCTTGTTCTCGTGGCGAGGCAGCTCTTCTTTCTCAGTGCTAATTTTTTCCTCTAATTCCCTCAGTTTAGTAAGAAGAACTTCTCTCTCGCCGCTCTGCAAGTCAAAACGCTCCTTAAGCTCGCTGTATTCTTCTTTCTGCTGCTTCAGCTGTTCACGGTGGTGCCTATCCTTCTCTTTTGCTTTGTGGATGGTTTCTTTGCGGGATTCTTGCACCTCCTGAACTTTCCTCTGAAGGGTTTCACACTCTGCTTCGAGAGACGCCACCTGAGAATGTAACGCAACTGTTTCAGAAGAAACGTCAGTCTGATTAGCATTTTCAGCTTCTTCATTGAGCTTTTTATTCAGAGCAAGAGTCTCAGCAAGAGCTTGATCCTGTTGGCCAATTTTTTGCTCAAGTATCTCAACTGTCTCTTCTTTGGATCTTAAAGCTAGCTCCAGTTCTGCGACTCTAGCCTTCATCTCCTCGATCTCCTGTTCTTTAGATGTTTCAGTTTCTGGTTCGGCTGCGTCACTTTTTTCTTTCCAATTCTTTGCTTCTGCCTCAAAATCAGCAACCTTCTTCAAAAGCTCTTTTCGTTGCACAAGTGCCACCTGCAGCTTCTTCTTTGTGTTTGTAAGCTGCGTTTCCAGCTGCCCTTTGACCTTTCGTAAACTTGTGAGCTCATCCTCTTCAGTAATGGCTGAGTCTTCACGACTTGCTTTCTGTTTCTCCTCTCTGACTTTCTCCAGTTCTACTATCTGCTCCTTTAGTTTGTTGACTTCACTGTCCACTGAAAACCTTTCCTCCTCTGCCTGAAGGAGTTTAGCGGACATACTGTTGTTAAGCTCCATCATCTCCTGCTCTTTCTGGTTAAGACGAAGCTGAAGCTCACAGATCTCCGAGTCCTTCTGTGACAATGAATCGTTGTTGAGATCTGACGTCCGTGAGTACTCCAACATGTTGCTTTCCATGTCTTGAAGCTTCCTTTCAAGCTCAGAGGAGAGGAGCTCTCTGTCCTCCAGCTGAGCGCTCAGCATGCGGGCCTGGCCTTCCTGCTCAGAGAGAGCTTGTTGGGCCATTTCCAAATCTGTCTGCAGAGTCTGAATCTTCTGCTCCTTGGCTTTACTTTCACTGTTCAAAATGTCTAACTGTTCATGCAAAAGATTGATTTCAATACCGTGCTTCTCCGCCACAGAGCTACTCTGCTGGGAAAGCTTGTCCAGCTCCTCTTTGGCTAACTTAAGCTCCTCTGCAAAATCACTGGCTTGGGACGCAACCTCTTCCTTGGCAGCAGTGAGTGTTTGTGTTTCTTCTTCCAGATTATGGATTTTCTCCTGTGACTC
>JANJYP010009988.1:0-13978 GCA_024605115.1 Rastrelliger brachysoma | reverse complement strand
GCACAAACCAGCCCTAGCAGACAATGATGCATTGAGGACTTAAAATTGATTTCAATTATAAAAAAAAATATTTTATCAAATAAAGACATTTAGATCATCAGTCCCTACAGACCAAGACTTTGAACCTGAAAGTACCCAGCTATGGAACTAAGCCATTCAGTGGCTGGACTGCCAGTTGAGTCTCTGAGGGCCAAAAACTACAGAAACCACATTTAGGACATGGTGAAGGAAAGGATTGCATTGAAATAAATACTTTCAGAGTTTCTTTTTTTCTAAGTAAATATTTTCACTGGATGAAAACCTCAGTTTGGCAAACATACAAATGGTTCCATACAAGATTTTCCAAATGGATATGTGCATTTTTCTGAAATCTCCCAAACCTGATACTGTAGATCGAGGGGCCAGACCACCTTTTGTTTCATGTTTCACAAACCCCCGCAGTCCCTCACCACAGCTCCCTATTTCAAGGCTGTCGCTGAATAGCCAGCAAACCATTTCCTGAAGCTCCGAGGTCACTGGATAAATGATGTTTTCATTTGACAACCCCAGGTCGCCACTAAAGGAGGGTCTTCAGAGGGAGCCTTTTGAAATTACAGTACTGATGAAGCATGAAAAATTACAGGCACTTAGAAGTGATTTCATGAACACAAGAGAGCAGGGGGACCACCCCTATGCAACTTGGGTGAAAGGCAGCACTGGCAGTTAGTACACAAACACACAAGGCTTTACATGTACACATGCCTAATACATACACACTCANACACACACACACACACACACACACACACACACACACACACACATACACACACAGAAATCTGAAGCTCAGATGCATTAGCACTACAATATCGTCATTCAAGGATTCTCAAATGCATATCATGTGTACAGTATTGTTCATATATGTGTATGATAATAAAGCTGACCTTAGAGTTAAATGTAGAGTAGGATTATATGAAAGTCATAATCAGGAGCCAGTCATTGTCTTTTTTCCACTGCTGAGTTATCCTAATGGAGATCGGCTGAGACGGGCAATGCCCAAGGGCCACTGATCCCTCTCCACCCTTCCTGGGAATGGGCTCTTGGTCAGGATTGGTTTGGAAAAAAGCCTCCAATTTCTGCCTGGCCCTCTGCTAAATCAGAGCTATGTAGAGCTGGTTTGGACCTGAGCCTCAACAATGATCTATCCCCGGAGCCACTGAAGGGGAATCATTTTCATCACGGTCTACTCCTCTTTGCTTCCCAGGCGGGGCTCCCTCTCTGTGTGCGTGTGTGAGATTTCAAAGCGTCATAATTTCATTTCACACTGTTGACTTTGGCGATTTCTAAGACACTGGTACTAGTGTGGGGATGAATAATTTAATTTAACCACTTTCTTGTATAGCATAGTATCAACCCCATAGATGGCAAGAGCCCTTCATTCAGTACTGAGTTTTTTTACACACAGCAGTGTTTTTCTCTGTCACAGGAGTAACACTCAAAGCCCTCCTAGTGTGTCTGCCTGTTTGCTGTCTGTCTCTGTTTGGACTCTGTTTGAGCCTGTGCTCTCTTTTCACGATGTCTATCCAAAAGTGTCACTCAGCTCTAAGTTGAGCAGCAAGTGCATTCACACACACATACACTAAACACACTCACAAATGCCAACTCCTAAAGCCCCTCTTAAAGGGAGGGTGTCAAGGATGTCCAACTTCTGCTACAAATTACAGCTGCTACACATCTATGAAGCACATCTGTGACATTATTTTGAAACATCAGTTCCGCCAAAAGCTTTTTTTCCCCAAGTGCTACACATCTGCCTTAATAAAACGGACTTTGTGAGTGTCATTTATTTCAAGGAAAATGTTTGTTTTGGGGTTTTTTTTTTGATTGAAATACACTTATTTATTGTCTTTGGCAAGAGTTTGATAAGAAGTCAGACATCACTCCCCTATCTGTTTGTTGAATATCAAGACTACAGCCCAAGATAGTTAAAGTTAAAGCCTGGAAAATATAGAAAATAAGTAATTTGTCTTTGCTTGAAAGTTTAAAAAAATGCTTTCCAGCCCAGCCACAGCTCATTAATTAAACACAAAATGTTGAAAAAACTAAGTGACAACATTAAACAACTGAGGTATACAATGTTAATTAGCCTGTCTTGGTCAGGCTGCTGGTAGGCAGATATTTTCCACCTTTGGAAAGAGTAAGGCACTGACTCAGCTGCTTCAAGTCTTTGTGTTAAACTAAGCTAATCTACTCCTAGCATATACACAGTGTGTAGAGTGTGGCATCCCCAGCTGGATGTTACACTAACTCTTGTTCACAAAGGGTTAGTTTATGAGCATATACAGTATAGCTAAGCAATATGATAATTGTGAACATACCTTGAACACACTAAGAGCTACAAAAGGAAACAAAACTAAAAGTAGCATCTTTTCAGGCTCATTGTACTATAGCCTTACATCATTCAATACAACTAAAATCATGTATTATTAACCTCTCATTGATATTCCAGTCATAAAATAACACATTTTAGCTTAATAACTCTAATGGAGGATTATTGTACATATATTTAGCTTAGAATGAAGTATTCATTCTTAACTCATACATGCAACTTAAACCTCACATACTGCAGCTAGTGCTAAACGCACAAATAATGTATTTCTTCAAAATAATAATAACTTCACAAATAAGAGAATATGGAGTGAAAGGGAAAATCAATATTAAAATAACACAAAATAGTTAAAAGTAATAATGAAGTAATGGATAAAATTATCACATACATTTAACAGATAGAATAAGACAGGTAGAATGTATTTAAAAGCCAAACAGTTGAAGTAAGCTTTGAGAGACAATGTCAGAGATGCCAGTGAATTTCTAGTCTGTTCCTCAGGTAAGCTTGTCCAAAGGATTGAAGCACTAACAGCAAAAGTCACCCTTGGTCCTCATCCTTGACCAGGGGATAGCCAACAGGGCCTTATCAAAGGATCTCAAGTTATGTGCTGGTGAGTAATGATTCAGGAGCCCAGCCAGGCAGCACAGTGCCATACAATCCAGGACATTTAAAAGTAAAAAGTCAAATCTTTAAAGCATTTCCAAAATGGACAGGCAGCCAGTGAAGGGGAGCTAAAATAGAGGCGATATGATCATGCTTTCGTTCTTTGGTTAAAAGCCTGGCGGCTACATTTTGGACACCCTGAAGCCATGCAGTCATGTTTTGGCCAAGGCATTTAAACAGTGCACAACAATAGTCCAGATGAGATGTGTTAAAACCATGAATCATTTTTTGAAATCATTTAAAGAAATAAAAGATCTAATTCTAGAGATATCTCTTAAGTGGAAAAACATAACTGAGCTCACCTTTTAATTGGTGCTGGGACTGGGAGATTGAGTTTCTAGTCTAAAATAACTCCAAGGTTTTTAACTGTGGGCACGATGTGCTGAACTAGTGTGCCAAGAACAGGCAGAACTTGACCTTAAGTGTCCTGAGGGCCTATAATAAAGATTTCTGTTTTGGATGAATTATGCTTGAGAAATTTTTCTCCCATCGAGTCTTTAACCGCAGCTAGGCAATTATGTAGGGAAGATAACTTAGCTCATTCAGATGGTTTGCATTACTAGTACAGCTGTGTATCATCTGCATAGTAATGACATTAAATATCATACTGCTCAATAAAGTGGCCCAAAGGGAATAAATAAAGAGAAAAATATAATTGGTCCTAGAATGGAGCCCTGTGGCACCCCACACTTCAACAATTCTTCAGGCAACACCATCAACAGACACAAAAGATTTTTGCTTAAAAAAGTATGAAAAAACTTTTGGGCAGTCCTGGAAATACCAATCCATGTTCTCAACCTTTCAATAATAAAACTATGATCCACCATGTCAAAAACAACACTAAGGTCAAGCATTCACTCACATTAACCTTCATTACAATATTATAAATTACCCTTACAAAGGCAGTCTCTAAGCGTTTTTGTCATCAAGAACCTAACTCGAAATTCACAGAGACTCAACACTTCCTCTAACTGGTCTGAAATAAAGATCTTTGATGGTTAAAAGAGAATTTCTGTTTTTTGCAACCTGGATCTATATTATTATTATAGTATTATCTGCCACGAAACTGGGGTTTTTACAGTGAAACACAACACAAGGCACATGTTAGTGATGTCCTGCAAGTAGTTAGGTTGTAGTACAGTGTAAAAATCCCAAAAGATAAAACATAACTCTGAACTCATAGGGGAATAGTACTGATGATACATGATAAAGTATTGGTGACATGAACAAGTTTTGTGGCAGGTAATGCCTTATCTAGAGGCTATGTTGTCAATGCCCTTACCACTCCCGGTAAGTGCATCCATTATACCTAGTGCCAAAATTTTATGGGTGAATATATGAGCATATTTAATGCTAGAAATAAGGTACAGGTTGCAAAAAAAAATAGAAATTCTCCTTTAAGAGCAAGCATGAAACTACATGATCTATAATGTAGTTGATACCATGTGTAGTGGGTTTGATGATGGTGTCATGTAAAATAGTTACAGGTAATTCTTGAATAGTAATTTTATTAAAAACATGAAATGTCTAGCTTAGCACAATATGTATGTATAGTGAATCTCTAATTGAATGTGTTCATTCTTATGTATGAAAAAGGTTGTTTTTTTTAAGAAATGTTCTCAACCTGCATTAGAAGTAATAGGGAAACCAGGAGAACCAGGGTTTGCTAATCTATCAATGGTCTTAAATATGAAATTAGGCTTACTGCTGGTTGGGGCGAAGAGCTCTGTAAAGTATTTTGTTCTTGCATCTTTAATTAAGTTACAACTTTCTACTAAAAATTTAATATGCTCATATCTTACTGAGAACTTTGATTTCTTTCACTGTCTTCCTGCACTTCCTATACTGTACATGCTGCAGAATCTTTCAGTAATCCAAGGTGTTATAGTTGATGGATTGCATATGAATAAATGCTTCAGAGAGCAATATTATCTTAAGCAGTTGCACACATATCATTGAAGCAGTTTCCAAAGTCATCTTTGTTTGAAAGCACAGATAATCTTGCTAGTCCTAGTGTCATTAAAGTGTAAATTCCCCACTTTGAGTGGTCCTGTTAACATAAAACACAGAGTTAAAACAAGACATAAACGGTACATTGACAAATATGTCTTAATACAGGAGGCATAATTCTAAACATAAGCAGGAGGCATAATTCTAAACATAAGTAATGCTCATCTGGTTTAGGCCACATCTTAGTGAAAAACATGAAAGTAATAATACCAGTAATAAAAGTCTTATTAGAAAGGGATCATATATTTAAAAGAGCTAACTTGACAGAAGTAGTAGGTACAGCAGTTTTAGCAGCTAGGGAGAGAGGGCAAATGTTTCTCTTAGTTTGGTGGGTATTTCTGCATGTGATTGAAAGTCTATTAGTTATTAAAGTTTAAATACTATTAGTACCTGGTATTGAGGCAGGGTAGTCAAAATGAGGACTTCATACTGTAAAGCCCTTGCAGGAGTGTAGGGCTGGTTCAGTGTTCAGTTCATGTGATCCTGAATGGTTTGGATGGAGACAATCCCATTTAAAAAGTTATGGTTAGTTAAAGAAATAACTAAAGCCATTCATGAATGGGATATCTATATTCCTACAATATCCATTTAGTCAGATGTGAAGCTGACATAGGCAGCCATTTTCCAACTGTATTGATTTTTGATTTCAGTGGTGCCAGCCTGAACAGTGACTGCAGAGACACAGTTTTGTTGCTGAACCAGTTGCAGGGCGGTGGGTATAATGTCCTTTACACTGGCACCAAGATGGTAGAAAGTCTGACCACTACGCAACATTGCATGCTGACCCATAGAAGCATCACACTGCCTGAATGTACTGCACATGCCTGACCACCTGGGGGGCTGGATCCAACCAACAGCAAATGAGGCATGGTCCATGGCAGTAGAAGAGCCAAAAGTCAGCTATGGTACAGAGCCCCAGGCAGAAGACAGATAGTTGCCTAGCTCCATACTGGCTGATCTTTTAGGCATACACAAAATCTGAAAAAGTCAGATTCAATGTGCCAGCAATTAAAGTAGAATCATTAAATTGCTAGGTCAACAACCTTCACTACAGCAGCTCGCTCAGATGGCTGTATTCTTCAGCACTGTTGTGTTGTAACGTGTGTCATTAGCACTTGCTATATTAATGATACTGTCGTCAACATAGTCAACAACAAGTCTTTTACAACGAACTGTGAGCCAAAAGGAAACAGGCTCTCATTTATTACACTAGGCAGAGCAGTTAAACCCAGATGCAAACACAGGTGAGGAGACAGGGATGTGGTAGGAACAAAGTATTTATTTTAAGATGCAGTGCCTGGGGAAGCTTGGAGCATTAGCTGGAAAAGTGGGGCTAGGGCTGGCAACAAGTTTTCAATCAATTTTCCTGAGCAGCTGTTACTGTGTATCTGTTCATGAAGCCAGCACAATTTCTAAATAGTTCACAAAGATGTCACTGCTGCATCACTATCAAAATCTGCCTGCTGTCCTTTCATAACCAGTCCCAACAATATTCTTTTTCACTGCCATACAGAATACCTTACACTGGATGAAGTGAGGTGATCTCTAATTTTTACATATTATTATTAACATTGCCCTTACTTTCTCAAATTTATCTGTAAAATCTGCAATCTGGCTATTGGCAATGTCTAACTTTAGCCTTCTCTAGCATTAGGTGCCAGGGGGTCTTTCTTTTTTTTAAGGCAAAGGAGCCTTTTCTTCTTTTAGTGAGCATTCTCTCCCTGAAATGAAAGCATAGGATTTGCCAGAGTGACATCCTCTAGGCATGTTTCTGGTGTTTTCTGATGAGTGGGTGCCGCAACCTCAGACCATCATATACAGTCTTTCTATTCTCCTTGGACAAAAGTGTGCTGGGAATGATGAGGTAAAGCTCTAACTGGAGTATCACCACGAATGATGGCATAATAATAAATGGATGGTCTAACTCTTCAACTGATGGTTTGTAACATGTTCATTTAGGACCACCTACACCATACTGTAACTCAGTGACAACTGAAAACACACCTTCAACATACCATAAGAGAGAATAATAATAATAATAATAATAATAATAATAATAATAATAATAATAATAATAATAATAATAATATTTCTATAGCACCTTTCAAAATCAGAGCTGCAAGGTGCTCCACAAAATTCAATGCCATAAAGTATAAGAAAACACAGAGAGAGAACACTTTTATTTTATGCCTGTTATGCCAGTCAAAAAAAAAAAATTTTTTTAAATGAGGCACTTACTCAGCTGATCTGATACTGAGGGGGATTTGGAGTTTGCTCCACCATACTGTACTACAGTACAGTAAAATTGTAAAAGCAAGATCTCCTTTTGTTTTAAGTCTGAACCATGAATTTTTTAACAATATCTGATTTTTCTGATCTCAAGAGTCTCAATGCAGAATAAGGGGTTAAGAGTTCTGAGTGTGGAGCCAGACCATGTATGGAGTCAAGCATAATCAATAGAATTTTATATTGGATTCTGTAATGAATGGGAAGCCAGTGTAATTTGGCCAGGACTGGAGTGATGTCTTCCCTATACTGAGTGTTTGTCTGAAGCTTTGCTGCTACATCCTGCTCTAGGTAAGTCCTGCATCTTGTAGGCATGTATGCCATGAAATGCAATAGTTTTTTCATTGAATTTAAGAGGAAATAAGATGGTGGATAAATTTTGTTTTTGGGGTGATTACTTTAAATTAAGCATTTAAAGTTATTTTTCATTGCATATGCACCACACAAATAATACTGCATTTCTTTATATTAGCAAGCAAACTCTATTGAGAAAACTGTTGTATTGAGAATGACACAATTACCTTGTGAACAGTCTTGCAGTCTTGCTAGCATAACATACTAGCATAAAACTCTGCAAAACTATAAAACCCACAATATGACTAAACTTTAAACAACACATGAAGCAAAATGACCAGAAACTCTATGCCACAGTTTGTGACAGTTTGTTTAAATAGCGTTATATATCATCCAAAAAAAAAAAAAAAAACACTTTGAGTTTGCCTAATCTGCACAAAAAAAACAAAGAGAAGGCAAAATCACTGAGCTCAACAAGGAAAAGTCTGTTTTTCACATCTCTGTTCAGATTATATTTTAAAAAAAACAAAAGGTTTTAATATTATTAATTTATTCTTTCATAATCTTTAGAGTTAGTGGTAGCTGACTTTGTTTTCTGTGGTCACAGCCAGCCCTTTTTCCATCTTTTTGCTAGGCTAAGCTAACAGGTTGCTAGCCGTAGCATCATATTTACTGTGCAAACGAGAAAGGGGTAGGCTATTTACTTTTTCATGTTTAAAAAAACAAAGTATATTTCCCTAGATGTCACAATTATTCCTAAATCACTTTGTAACATCTCTCTGACCCTCCGAAACAAGACAAATCTGGCTTTTCGTTATATGGAGGATTTTATATGTATACAAAATAAGTAGTGTATCAAACACAAATTAGATGTTCTGACACTGTAATTCAACCACAGCATTTACAACTTCAGTATAATTGAGTTGTCATAAACAGCATACATTTATTCCATTCGCTTAGGATGGTCTTGAATGACAGCTCTGCTTAAATTTAATATAGTGGCATGTCAAACTAACCCGACTAGGAATCAGAGCCAGGTCTTCCATGCACTGCTGTGATTACTCCACCACTTACCCAAGCACTACATGTCTGTCTCTTATCCTTACCCTGCTTCATGTACACATATATACAAAACTCACACATCAAAGCCATGTGCTCATTACCACGCAAAGGATAAACATAGACAGTCCTGCAGATGGTTAGCTCTCAGATAGAGGTATCTCTGTGTACGTATGTTTGCATGTGTGTGTGTGTTTTTTTTTTTTTTTTTTNAACATAGACAGTCCTGCAGATGGTTAGCTCTCAGATAGAGGTTTCTCTGTGTACGTATGTTTGCATGTGTGTGTGTGTTTTTTTTTTTTTTTTTTAAGAGATTTTCTGAAGCATGCTGCCAGAATTGAAGTGTCGGTACTTTCTGCTTTTTCCACTCTGGAGCTCTTGATTTGACCAGGGAGCTGAGCTGAAGATTCATTGTTTCTTTAAAGGAGCCACGGCCTTCATGGCAGATCTTATTCACACGTGCAAGATAACATTTTGAGCAGAGCCGGCTAGCTTTATTAGTGGCAGTTTACAGGCATATCCATGACACTCCCACAGCTCTCTGGAAGCTTCTCCATATTACTCTAGGGCAACGGCAGGTTAATGGAAGCCAGGTGGAGCCTCCCTGCATTTCCTCTGACCAGGAGCGCTTGATTGACAGTGAGTTGTGGCGATAGGGAACGTATAGCTACCCAGAATCAGGGTCGTGATGGAAACATGGCGATTCACGAGCAACAGCTGCTTTTCTTGGCCACAACAGAGAGAACATTTCCATTCACCTGAGACTACTCTTAATTGGAACGTGTGGATATGCGCACTGATGTGTGTCTGGCTTTTCTCCTTGCTTATTTGTGGTCAACTGCATCTAATAGTTAAACAGTATTGCGAGTCATTCAATTCTCCCAAATTTGAAGCCTGCTTTTTAAAACTGTATTCACTTAAAAAAACAAGGACTCTAAATGGATTCATCCAGTAGATTAACGGAAAGTTTGCTTTACAGATGGTGTCCTGTTCAGTATCACTAATAGCTATTTTTAAGTTATCTTTAAATGACGTCTTTCCAAAAATGCAAAAACAAAGCAAAGCTTCAACTATTGGAAAAAAGATGGTAAACACAGTACAGTTAATTATTATTAATTTACATAGTTCATATTGTCACATCATGGTTAGTTGTATCAGTTTTGTATGCCCTATAATACCCAGACATCTAACTTATCAGCACTCTTTTTTTCCTGAGCAGTCCCATCCTGTGTAGCACTTCTGAATTTCATCGTCGAGGAAAGTTTCCAAAGCAATAAACACCACATATAGAGTAACTGTCTTCAGGAGACCANGAGCAGTCCCATCCTGTGTAGCACTTCTGAATTTCATCGTCGAGGAAAGTTTCCAAAGCAATAAACACCATATATAGAGTAACTGTCTTCAGGAGACCATTTGAAATAAATGGCATTCCAGAACTAAAAAAAAAAAAAAAAGATTCATGTGTGAGTAATGAGGAGGGCTTTTTGGAGAAACACAACACAATTAATAGGTCACCAGCAGAGACAAAGAAATACACCCATTAGTATTCTAAGATTCATTGATTTATTACTGTACATCTAGGAGACTGATATGTTCAAGGATGCCAAAGAAGTCATATTTAGGAGCTCATGTACCTCTTGTGAGGACATTGAAGATCTTTGAAAGTCCTTCCAGAAAAGTCAGTTTGTCTTTTCCCACATCATTTCTGGGATCAGCTTATCATTTCAAATTGTAACNGTGAGGACATTGAAGATCTTTGAAAGTCCTTCCAGAAAAGTCTGTTTGTCTTTTCCCACATCATTTCTGGGATCAACTTATCATTTCAAATTGTAGAAGTATGCCATTCTGCTTCTTTTTTTCTTTTTTAAACCCTGATTGAGGCATTTGAATCTATAAACACAATATGCAGTGTGCTCTTTCATCTTGGAGCCATGATTTTCATGTTAACTGCTTGGCAAAAGAACATGACACCCAGGGTGACACAGGGATTACTTGTTCTATATTTAGTGTTTATGTACATGAATATTGGCAGGACAACTCTGTACATGTGACACACACACACAGCGATACAGTGATAATAACACAGATCTCCAGCACAGTACACATTTACAAGATGGGCTCTAGAGCAAACACTGGCTGAGATACATAAGGGAATGTCTGAACTACGACAACTTCCTCATAAAACTGGAATTTCCTCGTAACAGTTATTATTGTCATCAATAAAAACAGACAATCGTAAAGAGAGACAAAAAGTATAAAATAATTTAAAATCCTTCTAAAACATGTAGTGAATATGCAGCAAGAGATCTATACAATGCGGGTAGCTACTGTATCTCCTCCGGTCAACATGATTGGAAAACTGAAAGGACAGACAAATAATGACAGACAAAAGCAAATGTCATGCAGCAACAAAGAAACATACAAGATGAAAGATGATCTTTGAAATTCTGCCTCCCCAGTGACAACATGATGTCAAGACGACAAGCCTGGTAACAAAGCACCTCACGCTATGGGCCGCCCAGACGTGCCACAATGAAATGTAAACATAAATATACAGGTTGATATCTCTCTCTACAAACAGTTCAGTCACTGCCACAGGCCCATCAGCTGTGTGAGTAGTCAGTCTGTATACACTCCTTAGTAGAATATCACTTAGAGTTAAATAAACTTATTTAATATATATATTTATAATAGATTTATTCTTTGCAGAGTCATTTAGCAGTATTTCCTTGTTTTCACCAGTTTGCTCTGGTATTTCACTGAGTGACCACTGTGTCCCACCACATAAACGTCCAGCAGGTAGGTCTTGCCTGGCTCCAGACCTGTGATGGTCTCTGTAGTCACAGCTTTCTGCAGGTTCGGGCTGTGGAAGTACTTGCACAGGACCTTTTCTGACTTCCTGCGGGTCTCTGGCCCGGCGCACTGGTTTTGTTCCCGGCGTCGCTGCTCCTCACCGTAATTGTCAGCCACCTCTTTGCGATAAATGCAGTATTTGTTGCGGTCCTGCGTGCCCAGCCAGGCCACAGTGGCAGAGGAGCATGTGCGCAGCTTGTCAAAGGCCTTGATGCGCGTATCCTCCGGAAGTGAAGGGAAGGGCTGCTTGCTGCTAGGTCGTGTGGTGGCTAGTATCTTCAAAGTAGAGGCCCCTTTCCTGCTGCCACGCAAACGGATCAGGTATTTGGCTTTTGGCTTTCCCCGTAGCTGGAACTGCCGCACTCCCTCCACATTCTGGGAGAGCAGCAACTTGCCATCACGCCTCACCTGCACCTGCACGGCGTCCAGACACGTGTGGACAAACAGCGTGACCCTCTGGTGTGAAGACACAGGTGCAAAGCGTAGAAACTTGCTGCCCTTTCTCTTGATGAAAACATCCGATACTTTGCCGTCCTTCAGCTCCACTGTCTTCTGGCGAGCTTCCTCTTTAGTGCGGGCGAAAGTTCCCACGTATGCTGTACTCGTGTTGGTGGCAGAATTCACAGCAAAGACATCAAAGTAGTACTGTGTGTCTGGTTTCAGCTCTGACACAGTGAAAATATTTTTATTGCCAATACACACCTTCTGAATGTCTGATGCTCTGGGTTTGGCTGTGTACGCCCGTGAGATCTTGTTACTTGTTAGGCCTCGGTCCTTGCCAAAGCCGTTGTCAGAGGGAACAAAGCCAAAATGCGCAAAGTCAAATGGGCTAAAATCTCTACCAGGCTTCGGAGCCAACATGAAGGCGTCATCGGTGCTGATTTTAGCTTCAGCAGCACACATGCTCTTGAAGTTGTGCTCCTTGTTGATCACTACACAATACTGAACAGGCTGGCCCATCAGAGAGCCCGTTGGTGTAGGCTTCCAGGCCAGGGTAACAGTGGTACGGCCCAACGCGGTCACATCCACCCGAGGATCATAGGGCAGCTCCGGGTATGGCTGATCAGACTCTGGAGTTGTGGTGGCGTAGACCTTGAAGTTACTGTCTTTCTCTGTGGACAGCAGTTCCAGCTGGTAGAGGCCAGAGGGCGTGCTTGTAGCCACATAGGACTCCACATCGTTTCCCTTGTAGGTGAAGAGCTCCGTCCCCTCGTCTACCGTCACCTGCTGCTTCTGTTGGTCCAAAGGTTCAGGCTCTCCTGGAAAACAAAAACAAATACGCACAATGTGAGCTCTTTGCTTGACACTGCATCCAATTCGATATTACAAAAACATGTTGACAGATCTTTAGTCATGCCCATCACAATATTTTTCTTCTATTTCATTTTTGGCTTTGATGAAAAATCATTTCCAAATGCACTAAAAAATGTTTAATATATTGATGCTGTGAAGTCATGATGAAGCCCCGCAAGCCTCACGGACGATTAGCCCCTGACATGGCAGCCATGTTTTCACTCCAAACATCCCCAAACATCACAGGCCAGCATTCACTTGGCCTTTCCGAGGAAGCTGCNTCCAAATGCACTAAAAAATGTTTAATATATTGATGCTGTGAAATCATGATGAAGCCCCGCAAGCCTCACGGACGATTAGTCCCTGACATGGCAGCCATGTTTTCACTCCAAACATCCCCAAACATCACAGGCCAGCATTCACTTGGCCTTTCTGAGGAAGCTGTGCTACAAAGAGGCGCCTTGTAGCTTCCACGTGAGAGAGACAGTCCAAGCTCTTACTTCGGCTTGAGCAAGAAACCATAATATTATGTTTGTCAACCAGAGAGTGTGCTCAGCGGTGTACTAAAAATTAATGCTCAAAGATCTACTCCCACTAGAGACATCAAGCAAAAAGAGCTGCAAAGACAGAAAGAAGTTCACTGGCTGAACTATTGCTGCATTTCTTGGGAAGTTAGACTTATACCCATGGCGCTGCGTGTGTTGGGTTCAAATGTGTCATTATTTTTCTATTTGAGGATGAATTCTTTTCTCTTGATGCAAGATAAATGTCTTCAATAGGGAAACTACTCAATAAATCATTTTGTAATATTTGATCTGACAAGAGCACAGACATACACACACGCAGGTGCTCATGTATTGACATTCAAATATATGCTCACATCACACATCTATGCTCTAAAACCACCGCTTTAGTCATCTGGCAAGATCTATTGTGCTGAAAGGACGCCCTCCAGATGGAGAAAGTTTTAATGCGAAGCAGAGAGGCCATTTAAAAAAAAAGAAAGAAGGAAAAAAGAAAGAAGGAAAAAAGAAAGGGAAAAAGGAAGACAAACAGACAGACAGAGCAACAGGATTTACCTTAAGAAGACCAAGGCAGCTTAAGTAAAGGGGTGTAATGCTTTGATTCAGTAGGTTGACAAGACTAAAACCC
>JANJYP010009987.1:0-16359 GCA_024605115.1 Rastrelliger brachysoma | reverse complement strand
CAACATTGTATTAGTGTAAAATTGTGTTTCAAATTTTGAATTTTTAAAACACAAATTTTATTTCATAATCCCCTTGAATCCATTACAATCAAAAGAGAGAGCACACTCAGCACTTGTGCAACTTATTGCCTGTTTTAGAGACACAAATGTCTTAAGGGGAAGTAGCGTCTACAGTTTTACTGGAGAAAAGGGAAATCTGATGTCAGCATGTGTGACAGACACAAGCAGAAGTAATTCACTGAAGGAGTGAAAGGATCCATTATCCTGAAAATGGTAGTAACAAAAAATGGAACTGTTAAATAATATATAATATTACATTTCTGAAAACAAATACCTTGCCTCTTTCACTTACAGCTGATTATTACTAGAACAAGCTTGTGAACATACATGCATCTTTTTTATTCTTCCATTTGCATTGTAGCCATCACTAACATAATAAAACAAGGAGACATTTGTTGTTTGTAATTGTATTATTTCATACTGGTGTATAACTTCCTCAAAGATAACACCTCAAACCTAACCATAACCTTTTGCAACACTATCACTATATAGTTCTTGTATTTCAAAGGGTTTTTAATGACATATNACCATAACCTTTTGCAACACTATCACTATATAGTTTTTGTATTTCAAAGGGTTTTTAATGACATACATATGTAACATTCAGGTCCAGTGACTTTTTAAAAAAAAAAACACCATCCACATAAGCACTATAATAAACACATGAAGGATATGGGGAGTTTTTGGACTTTGACTGTCTCCCACTTGTGTGTAAAGTAAACATTTGCCATGTTAATACAACAAATCTGTGAATGTCAGCAGTCCAAAAAAGAAAAAAAAAAGATATCAATTTCAATATCAATTTTCCAACTATCTAAAATGGGGTAGGGTCTGCTGCTGTTAATTTATGCTGGATTATACACACATAGATCAAAATGTAATTATTACGCAACGGTAGCTCAAGAAGAAATACAGCATCAGTCAAAAGTTTGGGCAGAAATTGCTTCTGTAGAGGTTTTTAGGGGTAGTTAACTAAGATAATGTGAAGCTTTATAGATCAATAATAATTGTGAGTCCATAACAAATACATAAGGGGGTTTGTCATCTATTTTCAGGGTGTGTTAATTTTAACTGCGATGTTTTTTTGTGCCTTTACAGATAAAACACGTAAACAATACTACAATTTCATATACCAATAAAAAAAGCAACAACAAAGAAAAATCAATCGCCAGAGGGACGTAGCATGATCCTTCACCTCGTTGTGTGCTAGATTTAAACCCGTTAATGCCCGGTTATCCCTTTTGCTTTCCCAGTGCTCCCACAGGAACATTGAAGAAAACCACTGCACCGCCCGGTCGGATTATCTCGATAGTTAAACCGAGCGCACCTCCCGCGGTTAACACCAGCGCTGATTGGCTGACAGCCGCTTCACGTTCAGAGAGATTGTCAGTCAGTTGCTTGTTTTTATGTGTGGAGGATTCAGGGACCTGTCATTTTTTTTCTCCTCTTCCTTCGGCGTCTTTCCGTTAGTTTTAATTCACTATCGCATTAACCTCCTTATGCTTATTTTAAAGGAGGACGACGAGAATGTAGTGTTGTTGACGTTCCACCTTTTTAACGATAGGTAAGTAAGCGAGTATTCGCTGTTATTGAACTGCATACTTAACTAGCAGGAAAGCTAGTTAGCTAACTGTCGATAGGATATTGTTATCTTCAGTCAGTCAGCTAAAGTATAACCATGAAGCAGCATATCGGCGTTATTCGCTTTGTAGTTTATTTTTGTAAACAACAGTAACTTATGTCTGTGTTCCTAGCTGAGGTTCCTGGTAAAAAAAAGAAGCTGGTTAGCAACAGTCACTAAGCTACCCCCCTTCCACCTTATTTGTCTCCAAGGTGACGGCGGTTGTCGCTTCGCACATCCCTCAATTCATCCGTCCATCCCGGGGTCTGCCTCGGTCTTCTGTCCTCTGTGTGCTGTCTGCTTTCCGGGCGACCGTCACCCACTCCCCTCCTCCTCCTCCTTCTTCTCCTCCTCCCTTCTCTTGTCGCCCACTCCCGAGACAAGCCTGCTCTGCTCCGCTCTACTCTGCCCTGGACTACCATACTGTGGATGACTAAGCGGACGGGGCTGCGTGCCTGTGGCCGCCGGGCGGGCCGATGCTAAGAGCCTGGAAGACATTTCGGCGCGGGAGCACAGTGAGGAGATGTCAGAGCTGCGGGGATGCCTCTGCTTGGAGACAGTGTTGTAGTCGAGTGTACACAGTATACCTACCTCTGTGACTCGGTATACAAGCAACTTTTCAGCCAAACTAGCAGTGACACATATATGGATGGTGGGGTCGCAGTATGCCCACCCCCTCAACATACACACACCCGACACCACAGGCTGGAGGGAGTAGCACAAGAAGAAGCAGCAGCGGCAGCACCGGGGGAGCAGAGGGGCCCATGTATGCCACCTCTGCCTCCTCCACAACCACCACTACCACCACCACCACCTCTTCATTCCGGTTCGTCCCGGCTTTTTGCCTGGGCGTGGTGGCAGCAGTAGTGTTTCAGTTGGCCTGGGGAGGCCTGACTCTCACCTCTTTCTTTTTAAAGCTGTTCATCTATGTATCATTCGCCCTATTGTGTTTCCTGGCTGGGAGCTTCGTGCTGCTAGTCAGGAAGAGTCCTCTCAAAGTCAGCTGCTTTGACAGAAACAGAAGGCATTCAGCTGCTCAGTTGGAGTTCTTCAACAAGCTCATGGTAAGATACTGGAGGAATTCAATCTCATTACTCACATGCATACACACACAGACACACACACACAGCATACTTCCTGAGCGCTACTGCATTTCACTGATCAACAGAAAAAACTGCTGAACTCTTACATTTCTTAATGCTTCCCCTGTCATTTCTAACCTTTATTAAACCAAACTGGAGTGTATGTGACTTTACCAGTGTCCCAAATTTCAAATGACATCAAACAGGCAGACATCTGTGTATGACTATTTTAGCACTCTAAACTATACTCTTTCATTACTCACAATTGTTTCATCCTTTTTTTGGATTGTTTGTTTTGCTCAATTATTTTCTTCCTCATCTTCCCTCTTTCCATCTCCCCTCCCTCGCTCATCCTTTCTGCGTGCCCTCAGATCCTCGCTGTTTTGTTCCATAATAGATGAGATGAAGTCACGCTGCTGGATTTAGACACACTTTAAAAAGGCACACGCACGCACACACATCAACACAAGCGTACACGGGTTGATTTATTCTTCAAGGAAAGCGATTGTGTCCTTGCAAACCGGTCGGTGTCTTGCCGTCAGCGGTTGTTGTCGGCCGCTGTGTGCTGATGACTTATTGATGTTGACAGTAGAGGAATATTCATCACAAGCATTTGTCTGGTCGATGTTTGTAGGATCTTTGATAAATTTGGGCTGTCGTTTTTTTTTTTCCCCCGTCAGGATTATTTAGGCTTAGTAGACACACAACTCTTCTTCCTTTCTTTCCTGTGCATTGCCCAACATTTCCTGCTGTCATCATGTCATGTTATGATTGAAGTGAAGACAAGTGACAGTGATGCTGTCGTTGTTTTTTCAGGCTCGTTTCGTGGTGCCAGCTCAGGAGCCGAGTCAGATGAGGAGGGTGGTGGTGTCACACAATGTGGACAAAACCCTGAAGGAAGGTAATGGATCAGTGTTAGTGCATATAGGTTTCAGATCATCATGGAAGTCACAGGCATTCAAACACCACAAATAAAGGAATCAGCAGATCAAAATTCTTAAAACACCACTTAAGAGTTAAATGTGACCGCATTCGAAAACACAGCTTTTTGTGTCCACAGCACAATGCAAAAGTGACATTTGCAAATTTATATTTTTTTGATATAATTTACAAGAAAAAAGATGAATTTTCACTTTCACCAGTGGATTCAAGTTTTAATCAGTCACTCAATTAAAATTAAAAATGACTGTTTAATACTTTGTAATTACTTTTTTGCCTTTAATTTTTACTCTGTAAAATGAATTGCATTATTATAATATAATGCCTTTAAAAATTCCTCCAATTAAACATATATATTGTCAGACGTGGGGGATATTCTCCTTAAAATTCTATCATGATGTTGCAGGGTGATCATATGATAACTAAAATATGAGACAATATGAGGCAATTATAGATATGTTAATTACAGTTACGCAGCGCAAACTGTAACAATGGTGATGCAAAACTGATGACTGAGTGTCTAAAATCACAATTCATTGTTTATTATAAAGTTCTCAAGAAAATGACAATAAGTTAGATTTCTTTTTATTCCAAAAATCATTTCACAAACGTCTCAAAGAAAAACAGCCCTCATTTCACTGCGAGTGTGTGTTGTGTCACTGTTTTGTGAAAGCTGCTGACTGATGGAGCTCTGTCTCTTAATCAGTCATCATGACCGGGTACTGATCCCTCCCACTCACGACGAATTACAACAGTAGAAAGTCCTAGTCATGAAACACACACACACACACACACACACACACACACACACACACACACACAAACACAGTTAGTCGAACAATATGTTTAGCTGCCAAGGAACAGATGGCTCCAGGATTTACAGCGAGGGTGTGTATTTGCACATGCTCTCATGTGTTTCAAAACAGTTTTTCATAATGTCATTATTAGATGTATTATTTTTTTTTATTAGGAATTGCAGTCAGATTTAGGGCATTAACTTTCCAGATGATCTGTCATTATAAAATCATTGTGGTTGTTGATGATACCACTTTTCCAGTTTGCCAAAGTTTCATATTAAAGTTTTTATTGGCTTACAAAATCAAATAAAATATTAATCGTCACAAATTATCTGCTAATGTAAAAATTGGATTTAGATTACTATCAGAGCAGTGTCCTTGGAAAGTTTCAAGTTAAGACGTGCAAACCATCAGAAGAAACTGGATCAATTTTATTCAGCCTTAACTTTATTTTTAAAACTTTAATAGGATTTGCCACAACACCACGCCCGTCAAGTATAACGGAGGCGAAAGATTGTAATTTCCAAGGTAGGGGTGTTCTGATCAATTGGTGACCCGATTGGCATTGCACTGTTAGGGCTTTATTAATGCATAATAGAAACGATAACAGATGAAATAATTTAACAACACAAAGCAGTCAACATGGACATACAACCATCTAACCATCTCAAACCACACCCACTACTGTATAAATAAAATGAATCAGACAAAATTACATTATATCAAAATACTGAATTCACTGGTAGACAATAAAAAAACAGGAACAATCGGATTTCAGGTAAGCAAAGAACTCCAGAAGTCTTGCAACGAAGTCATTGATCGGATTAAGTTTGGCAAATTAAATTTAAAAGCACGTCTCCCAGTTTCTTAAAAGATTCTTGGCACAATAAATAAATAGGTTGCTGAATGCGTCGAGACAAGTAAGATGACGAGAACGTAATGAAAAACTGTTTTAAGTAGAAATGGATTTGATAAATAAAGAGCTGCCAATGAAATAATGGTGTCTTAAAGGTTAAAAACATTGACGAAAGCCTTTCTAAAGATGACTGTTGATGTGTTGTACATGGGACAATGAGGCTCATTTGCCACATAGTGCATCATCTACATACTGCATTTCCTGACAATGTATATAGCCACAGTAAACCAGCTCAGATACGAACATCAAAACTCCCAAGACCACTTTAACACTCGTCTCATGTGATGCCCCCCTTCTTTGATCATCCTTGTAAAACTTGTTAAGATCCCTCATAGTTGAAAGGCCAAAGATATTTCCTTAATTTAGCAGATCAAAATACACCAGATTGATTTGATTCACAGCTTTTTATGGATTTTCTCTTTTTAGTTATGATTCAAAGCAAAGGGGCGGTACTCATTTCATCAAAGCTAATCTGAATTAGACTCCGTAGCCTATGCAGTTAATGAAAGTTCACAGTTCAGTTTCCTCTTTAGTACACAGCTGTGCATGAAACTAGGGTTGAAATGTCTTCTTGTTTAACATACGTGTTAAAGGCGTTACCACTAAGGTGTGGCTCTGTGAAGATAGAGTTGCAGCTGTGATGGGAAACATTAAGATTTGTCAGTTTTACATCCATAAGGACGTTCTGGAGACCGACCACTTACTTATAATTGAATCGATTATGGCATTCACATTGAAAACAGCCTGATCACCTCTACTTGTTTATAAATCGCAGGAGGTGTTTGGTAACCATCTATATCTGGTAACCAGTTGACCATCGTCTGCAAAGAGGGAGCAAATTAATACAAATATGTTTTGAGTTTTACAAACCTTTTTTTCTTTTCGTGTCTCCCCCACATCTTACGATTGATATCATGATATTTTATAGATATCATCTTAGATTTTAAATAGTTCTGCCCATATCTGTAAGCATTACTATATTCACTGCAGCAGTCTGCATCTGTAGTCTCCATCCTCTGATTAAAAAATAAGGATATCACAATATGTATAGCGAGTTGAAATCTCTCTCTCGTCTTTCTTCAGTGTTCGACTACGCCTACAGAGACTACATCCTGTCATGGTACATCCCGTTGAGTCGAGACGAAGGCCATTTGTACTCCATGCTGTCGGAGGACTGGTGGCAGATGATCGGCCAGTTGAGATCCCGTCTCGCTGACATCGACCTTGTCAACGTGGTGTGTTATGACAGCATCCGGATCCTACACACGCACTTCACCGACCTCAAGGCTGCATCTGCAAGGTACACACACACACACACACACACACACACACACACACACACACACACACACACACACACACACACGTATAATGCAATTGTAAATAATTAAAGCTGCGTTATCACACCAGAAAAAATAATTTAAGAGAGAAGCCGGTGTTGTTATATCAGTGGCTCATAAAGCCTCCAAGCACTTCCTTTGCACAGAGCTCTGACTCACTGTTGTTTTAAAAGGTCTCCAGCCAGCATATGCCAGGCACAAGTACACACACTCTCTCACACACACACACACATACAAAAGCAGAAAGAGCAGACAGCGTGATAATTTACGCATTATCTTGTTTCATTATCTCGGTAAGTCAGGCAAAAGTTATGATTTTATCACACTGTAGAAATGTCTGGCCTCCCTTGTCTTCAATAGTTTCAGAGCAATCAGTGTAGGCAAGTCTTTCAGGCAAGATGTGACACAGCTCAAGTACGAAGCCCAAAGCACTTTTTATCTCCCCTTATCTGCGTCTTCTATAATGTCACCCGGCATCTCGATCTTCTCCCCCCAACCCCTCCAGAATAACACTTCAAATTTGCTGCGTCTGTCTCGGTTTGTTTCTGAAATGTCTTTTTTTTTGCGTGTTAACAGACCAGATGAAGGATCTCGACCGTTCCCTCTCCACCCCTGTTTGGTCAGTCCGGACTCGGAGCTGGCCTTCCTCCGTTGTGTAGCCAGAATACTGCTGCTATGTCTGCTGCCACAAAAGGATGCCAAGTCACACACACTACGCTGCTGCCTCACAGAAGTCATCACTACTAAAGGTACTATTTGTGTGTGTGTGTGTGTGTGTGTGCAACTATTATAAATAACACTATATATTAGAATGCCAAGATACTTTCAAGCTACCATCAATCTTAGGAATTGTTGCCACTGTCTTAAGTGGGGGAAATAACAGACCAATCATTTACTGATATGATCAAGAAGTGCGCAGTTGTAATTAATAGCATTGGTGACAGCCGCATTCAATTTCAGTCCTCCAGTTGCAATGCTGTGTTATTATTCTTGCTTGCCTTAAGGTGTGGTTTTTGCAGGCACTCATGGAATGTAGACCATGTTAATGTTATCAGATGCACCTGCAAGGACAATGGTGAAAAGGTCTATTGTTACAGTTGACAATGATGGATTTAAAAGTCGGGGTATTTGTGATTTGCTCTGTTTTGCTGTTAATTTTTACCATATTTAGGGGATGACACAGTATATGTATATATGTGTTTTTTTCTAGAAATAACAACCCATGGATGACAAAATATGAGTGTGACTCCAGCCTTCATTTTCAGCTCAGTGGCATAAAGTGCAGATCTGTTTCACTTTGTTCTGTGTCTGTTCCAGTTGAGCTTGAAGTGGAATGATGTGGATGGAAATGCAGAGAGACTGCTTCTGTCTGTCTGTACATATTGACTCACATGTGATGTGTGTTTTATGTGTGTTTTGTGCACATTTTCTACACGCCTTTTTGTATGTTTTGTTTGCTTTGGAATACAAAAAGTGCTCCGTACAAGTGGCAGGTGTTTACATATACCTTCATATCTGTTTGTTTGGTTGTGTTTTTGTGTTTATGTTCCAGTGTTGAAGCCTTTGGTGGAGGTGCTCAGCGATCCCGACTCTATAAACAGGATGCTGTTGTCTCAGCTGGAGCAGAGGGAGCAGCAGGCTGAGCAGCAGAAGAAAGCCTACACCTACGCTGCCTCCTATGAAGACTTCATCAAACTGATATCAACCTCTGCTGATGTCAATTTCCTCAAACAACTCAGGCATGACACACACAGACGCACATACACACACATACACACACTGCACTGCTTTATTAATCTTGGCCCTGTCTTTACATACACATCCTTAAATGAACTGCAATCTATACATAAACAAACATGTTAACCAGACAATGTTAACTACTTGTCTAGTTGCTGCTCTGGGGTTACCATGGGAACAGACACTGTCTCTAAGGCAGTATACTAGGTCTAAATGTGGCATGGACATGATACTGCTATAGTGTCTTGTTGGCCTGAAAAAAAAAAAAGAACACTTCTTGTTACTGATACATTTTTATCAACCCTGTTACTATAGTTACTGCCTTATTTACATAATGTACTGTTTGTTGCATATTATATTATATTATAATATTTTCCCATTTTCTCCATTTCACTTGTCATCTTTTCAGTTGTATTCATGCCATGATGACCCTTTTTTATTGATTGATCTCAACAACTGATTGATTTTCTGCCTCTGTAGGTATCAGATAGTGGTAGAGATTATTCATGCCACCACCATCAGCAGCCTGCCTCAGCTTAAGAAGCAGAAAGGTAAAGAAAACACTACAGCTCACTATATTAAAAAAAACTTTATGTAAATCTCTGGAGAATTCATTTTAAACATAATGGTGTTGCTTTTTGTTTACAGATGATAAATTATGTGTCCCCAGCTTTTAGATACAGTTGGATGCTAATTAGCATATGTTGGGCGATTAGTGTATTTAGCATAATAAGCATTAACTGGCATAATAACCTCTCCAGACAATATTTCAGTTTGGACTGTATCAGGTGGTTTTGAGGGTTATTGAGGATGCAGAATCCACTTTTGATATTTCAGAAATTTCTAGATTGACTGAAAACGGGGCCAATAGGAATAGAAACATGTCCGCTTTCTGGTTTATTTTGAATTAAAAAAAAAAAAAGCAAAAATGGATTCAGCATTTTCAACAACCATAAAAAAACCTACCTAATAATGTCCACATTGGCCTTGTTGTTGTTGAAATATTGTCCATATAAGTGATTATGGTAATTATATTAACTATACTAACGTATGCAAGTTAGCTTCTGGTAGTTTCTAAATGTTGGTAATCCATACTGTACATCTTTAACATAAAACTTTAAGATACTCAACATTTCCAGGTCATTATTTGTCATTATATGGTTTATTAATTGAACCGATTTAAACAAAGTACAGAGAAAACTAATTACTTTTTCCATACTGATTATTCCAGCCTAGTTTCATAAGCAGTGTGTAACAACAATAAGCACTCATTTTATATTTATAACTTGAATAATTAAGTTTTTGGAACATATAAATGACAAGAATGTTCACTCAGTTACATGTTGTTACTGTGTGACCAAATCCATCTCACACTTTCTTCCTGCGCCTGCTTTTACTCTCTCATTAGAGCGAAAAGGCAAAGAGTCAGCAGCCATGAAGGCCGACCTGCTGAGGGCCAGAGATATGAAACGATACATCAATCAGCTGACCGTTGCTAAGAAACAGTGTGAGAAACGCATCCGCCTACTCGGTGGACCCAACTACGAGAACAACGAGGAGGGAGGAGGCGACGAGGGCGATGAGCCTCAGAGTCAGAAGGTAACACTGGTGTGACCTGCGGTTGGAAAGATGTTGTGTTAACATGCTAAATGACTGAAAACCACAGTACAACATCATGCCTTATATTGAAAGTTTCAACAGTAGACTGAAGGAAACTATGAAACACTTTTCTGAACTTCTTTCTTTTAAAGCCTATGACGTAAGGCATTAACACAGCTTCGGTCTTTTTTTTTTGCCCTCTTTGCATCCAGATCCTCCAGTTTGATGACATCATGTCTAATCCAGGCTACAGGGAGCATTTCAGAGTTTACATGGAGAGAGTTGATAAAAGAGCTCTGATAAGCTTCTGGGAACTGGTGGAGACCCTGAAAACTGCCAACAAGGTAACCGCCAAACATTCCAGTAGGGTTTATCCCACAGTGCTAATAGCGTGTGATATTATGGGAACAGTAGTATAGTATAAGTAGTGAGTGACGATGAATGTTTTTCTACTTTGGTAGAAAAACACAACAACACAACACACAAGAATATTTTGTACTGCAGCACACATGAAAAAGTGTTTTTATTTCTCTGTTTGACAGAATGAGGTTCCCCAAATTGTTGGGGAAATCTACCAGAAGTTCTTTGTAGAGAGCAGGGAGATTCCAGTGGAAAAGTTCCTCCTTAAGGAAATCCAACAGAGTCTGGTGGGGAACAGAGGAACACAAGTCTTTGTTAGACTACAGGAACAGGTAACTTTGGTGTTTTTTGCTTCTAGCTGTAACTGACTGTAGCCGGAGTAGAGGATGTATGAACAGAGGTGTTAAATAAAGATAAGGGACTTCCCTTATTAAAGGTCATCAGAAGTGTACAGAATAACTGTATACTTATGGTCCACAGTGTCAACATACAATAACTATTGTACATTTTCTAGGTGGCTGAGACGATGAGAGAGCGCTACTACCCCTCCTTCCTCGTTTCAGATCTCTACGATAGGCTGATCAGACGAGACGAGCAGCACAGCCAATCGCAGTGTAGCACAGAGGAAAAAGAGGAAGGGGTCAGACACCTGTTTCTGAATTTTCCCATATTTAAATACTTGAATATGTATTTAAATATTCACCCGTCTGCATTGCATTTCTTTCTAAATATGTATTTCATATCCCTGTGGTGTAGTGTCAGGGTGTAGATGCAGGAGAGGAGGTGGGCGATGAGGGCAGTAAAGGAATCAACGAACAGGCTAGCTACGCTGCCACTAAACTCCGACAACTCTATGACAAACTGGAGTACAAGCGGCAGGCTCTGGGCTCCATCCAGAACGCACCCAAACCGGACAAAAAGGTACCAAATGCAAGCAAGTGTGACAAAACAGACAACACATAAACGCAAGATCAGAATGAGTGAAAGGTGCAGTTTATAGAATTTAGCGGCATCTAGCAAAACGGGCTTGGCAGAAATGAAGTATAAGATTCAGAAGTATGTTTTAATTCATGTATAAACGACTGAAAATAAGAATCATTTTGTTTTCATTATATCACAATGAGTCCTTGTTATCTACAGAGGGAGCAGGTCCTCTTCCAAGGAGGATGCCATGATTCTACAGTAGCCTACAATGGGCAAACCAAACAGTGGCTCTAGAATTTGTCTTTGGCTGTAGTTTTTTGCAGGTATCACGGCCACCATACATGCTTAGAAAGAGAGGGTGAAGTGGGGTGGGGGTATTCATTTGGTTGCAGTCTACAACTTCAACACTAGATGCCACTACATCCTACATACTACCTTTAACGTATACATCCAGTTTTTTCAATTTTGACCTGAAATGTCTGACAAAGTAAACATCTATTTGTTTAACCCTTACATACTGTTCATACTCTGACTCATAATTGGTATGATTAAAACTATGGGAAAAAGATATTCACAGTCATATTTTATGATAAAAGAACCCTAACCCATTTTATAGAAATTAATGAATACAATAGGTCAAATTTGACTCTGGTGAGTATGCAAGGATTAAAAACATTCATATAGCTGTTGTTCTATATTTATTTATTTTTTCATGGCTAATGCGAAAGAACGATAAATGTAGAGTCTTGGTTGGCTTGTTTAACTCTCTGTGTCTTGTGTGTGTTTATAGATAGTGAGCAAACTAAAGGAAGAGATAGGAGCCATGGAAAGAGAACACAGCGAGCTCCAGCAGCATATCAGCAGGACTGACTGGTGGTGTGAAAACCTGGGGCACTGGAGGGCTACTATCACCACTGCTGAGGTGATGATTTTTTTAAAAAAATGTAATTAAATTTAAAACCATGAAACCCGTACACAGCTCATTCTACGAATGCTGAGAACCTTTAGGCAGCGGAGCGATCTGATGACTCTTCTTCTCCACTTGGCATCGGCGCACTCGCAGCTGGAGTCAGATTGTGATCAGATAGGCCGAAAAGACCATAAATTAGATTTAAGTCGCGGGCCACCTAACCCGTTTAAAAGAAGTGTGCAGAGATGCTTTTGACCTCATTAACAGTAAAGCATGGTGTGCTTCCAGTCCACACGTAACTGAGACAGAAATACACATTCTCGTACGTGTATCAAATCTGATTGTGCAAGCGAATCAGACACGAGTCATGCAGCTCAGATAAAAAAAACCCTGCGCTTCTTCTGAGATGATTAATGGGCTGGATACTTTTTTTTTTTTTTTCTGAGGTAATTATCTTCCCTACCGTCACGTGTCTTGTCTCGCTCGCAGTAACTAAATGTTGAGATGATTTCATGGCGCCGGGAAAAGTGCATTAGAGCTCTATTAAGTGCAGCAACACATGCAGAAACACACTTTAGCAGACTATCAGGTAACCAAAAAGTCTCATGACATCACTCAAGTGGGCGCAAGCTACAGACAGACGAATGTAACCTTGTTATAGTCTGGTGTATGAATCTGTTGTTTATGTTTGTGTGTGTACGTGTGTGTCAGGCTACTGAAGAAGGTGGCGAGACTGTAGCTTCTTACAGTGTGTGTGTGAGCCTGGTAGAAGGAGAGGAGACGGCAAACAGTCGCTGGAACGTCCAGAGGAAACTCACCGAATTCCAGATGCTTCACCGCAAACTCACCGAGGTAACACAACATCAAAGCCGCACATGCACGGTTACATCTCCTTATCTTAACCGTCGTTCTACTCTTTCACCCCCCCCCCCCACCCCACACACACACACACACACACACACACACACACACACCCAGTGCCTCCACATTACAGCAATTTGTGTGTCACTGCAGCATCAGTAAAGAAACAATATGAAATGCCACAGTCTATTGATTAGATGATGGATTAATTAGATGACTGATCTTTGTTATTAAATTAATTCACTGTATCATATTAAAGTGGTTTTATATTCAGTGTGATCGTAGAAGTCGTAAAATATTTATTCTGTGCTTGCTACTGTTCTGTACTGTATTATTATATAGAATATAATGTATATTTCTACATTTCTGTCTCAGTGTTTTCCATTGTTGAAGAAACTCCAGTTACCGTCGCTCAGTAAACTTCCCTTCAAGTCCATCGACCAGAAGTTCTTAGACAAGAGCAAAACACAGCTAAATGCCTTTTTACAGGTAAACATAAAAGTACACGACTACTAACCTTGACAAATGCAAAACTCAATCATAACCATAAAGCCACGCAAATTGAAAGTGATGAGAGCAGTGATTATGAAGCAGAGTTGCTCTTAGGAAACACAGGAAAAGAAAAGAGAAGTTGTGATTCATGAAAAACAGTTTGTGAGTAGGTGTGTTAAAACTAGTGTTAACTCAAAGTAATGAATTAAATAGCTATAATAAGAATATCATCAAAGAGTTAAAATAGATTAAAAAATGGATAAATAGCTAAAAGTTGCAAGCATTTGGTAGAAATAGTTAAAGGTAATGGACAAAGGATTATGGGTAATGGGTAAACAGTGTGGTAAGCTTGACACTTAACTGTATGAACATTTTCTTTCAACAGTATTCACTTGTGTATAATCAGTAGCAGTGAATTGCATTGGTTTTATTGACTTGTAAAGTGCACACAGACTCTTTGAATGATATTGAATTTGAATAGCTACTTGAGTTCATGTGACAGGGCTGTTGTAGATAATAGAAATCAAATGTTGGGTTTAATGCTCACACTGTTTCTTTCTGGTTTATAATGTCAGCAACTTTGATGATGACTGTATGTGTGTGTTTGTAGCGTCTACTGACAGATGAGCGATTATGCCAGTCAGAGGCTCTCTATGCGTTCCTCAGCCCGTCACCAGAGCACCTTAAGGTAACACCTTTTTTTTTCAATATATCATTGTTATAATTCGATACATACAATTCAGAATAAAACTACTTCCTTCCTCCTGAGGGCTTCTACATATAAATATTTATACATACATTTCAATGAACACGCTTTATTTCCAGAGTTGAGGCTTTTAAATTCCTTCATGATTAAGAATACACACATTAAAGCAAAACGGTTAAGCATGTACACAGTCCCCATTCATTATTCATTGAGCGGCTCTAAACTCCAAAACATGACAACGCATTAAAATTTGAGAGTTTTTTCCCCTCGCAAACTCTCTTGACAAATTCCTTTCCTTCTACTGCGAATACCAAGTCGCTGTAACTTCCAAACCAGTACATTTCATGAGTTCATAGCAATGAATCACACTAGATACCAACAGTATTAAACAGAATTCTGATAAAAAAAAAAAACAATTGCACTGACAGAGTTTGGTTCTAACTACTTATACATTCATAATACTTAGATGAATTTACATTACAGACAGATACAATGTTTGAGACCTTCCTGAAGGTTATATTTGTCCAAACTGAGGTTGAACATCTACCCATTAGAGCTGGTATTCTTAGTGATGATGTCATGTTTTACGTTTGAAGGTGATGTCCATTCAGAAGAAGTCGTCCTTCTCTCTCGCCTCCTTCCTGGAAAGGCTACCTGGAGACTTCTTCTCCCACACTGAGGTACTTTAACACAAGCACGACCAATAAAGCAACAGCAAATTTAGGTCGATATATATATTGTCTCTCAAATAATATTACTGTCATTAGAAGATCATTTCATACCACAGATAAAATAATAATATAATAGCATAAGGAAAGCGAGTAAATAACTAGACATGCAGGCTTTCTAACTGTCTTGCACCCTAATCTGAATAATGTGCAATGACTGTTTGTAGGAGGAGGCTGATGACGACAGCGACCTGTCAGATTATGGTGACGAGGCAGACGGGAGGAGAGACGCCCTGGCCGAACCTTGCTTCATGCTCATAGGAGAGATCTTTGAACTCAGAGGAAGTGAGTTGTCTCTTTAATCACAGTGAAAGAGATGTATGTTATTAGTTCTCTTCGGAGCAGATAGTTGATGTCATGGATTCTAACTGACGTCATCTGATCTGTTTCTTGTCTTTCGTTTACCTGTTCAGTGTTTAAGTGGGTGAGGAAGACTCTAATTGCACTAGTTCAGGTGACATTTGGACGAACCATCAACAAGTAAGTACAAAGAGGTCGAAATTTTGATTAAACTATACCTTCAGTGACAGAAATCAAGTTTGAATTACTAGTGTAATAACGTGCTTTCTTTTAATTCATTTGAATGGAGCTCAAGTAGAATAATTAAAACATGTAGAATTGACTTCCATTCATTCATTAAAGGAAGACTCCACCTATTTTTGACCCTTATATCATTTTCCTGCGGGTCACACAGTGTTGGAGTGGAAGCAAAAACATGACTAAAAATGATGCTGTTCTCCCATGGTTACCTGGCGCTTCGGGAGAGCTATAACACTACGGCACAGTTACAGTCCATGTTGAGGCTAACATCTTCCTGTGCTTTATTCCAGACAGATCCGGGACACGGTAAACTGGATCTTCTGTGAGCAGATGTTAGTGTGTTACATTAGTGTGTTCAGGGACAACTTTTGGCCCAATGGGAAGCTGGCACCGCACGTCAAGGTCCGAACCGATAGCGAACGCAGTGAAACTAAAGAACGGGCTCAACAGAAACTACTTGATAATATTCCAGGTAGCACACCCACCTATATCATCTAACTGTCTAACGCACAATGTGAAATATGGATCTTCTGACCCGTTTCATTATTTTTTGTTTCAGATGCACTAGCAAATCTCGTCGGCCAGCAGAACGCTCGCTACGGAATCATCAAGATCTTCAACGCCCTGCAGGAGGCTAGTGCCAACAAACATCTTCTCTATGTAAGAACAGCAGAGCACATCTAACTAGATCTCCTTAAATCAATTGTATAACATCTAAAAACAATTTCTTTTTGCCTCACTGTCTTT
>JANJYP010009981.1:0-10916 GCA_024605115.1 Rastrelliger brachysoma | reverse complement strand
GGTGCACACAAAGGTTAATAAAAACATTACTTTGTGCAGGAGAGTCTGAGCTCTCCGTGGTCGCTTCCTCAAGCGATTTTCAGAATAAAAGTCGACCGGTGAACGCAACAGTTAGGTAATGTAGGTTCAGCAGAGAAGGACAGCTCTAAAGTTTAGTTCCACTAATACAAATTATGATAGTATTAATAACAACATTATAACCAATACATTATTTAATTTGTATTGGTGGAACTAAACTTTAGAGCTGGGAACCTTATTCCCAATACACATCAGACAAACTCGATAGTGTTTATTTCGAAGTATAGGTTTAGGGGACTCCTCCCATATTATGCTGATTTTATTGTTTGGTTTTATAATTTGTGATTTTTATGGCACTTGGTTTTTGAGCTAACCCTAACCCTAACTCAGCGTCTGAAACACAGATAACATAATATCAACATTCCTTCAGACTTTGTTCTAACTTAATTAAACTTATTTGAATACTTTTTCTTACCAAATACGTACTGACAACAGGTGTCTAGAGGCACTGCAGGAACCTCCTCAGCAGACTCAAAGGAAGTAGAGGACTCGTTCAGGGCAACAGACTCTGAAAACAAAATGTCAGTCTGTATAGAATACAGTATGTATTGTAATATAATGAAAAAACTCACATCAGGGTAACTGCATCTTAAACACTATGGACACAGTTACTTATTCATTTTAGTAACTTAATGATAAGTTATCTTAACTTAATGAACTACCTGTAGCTGATGCACGTTTCTGTGTCTCTCCACTTCTGCTTTTTTTTACAAGTGGACATCCATCTGCATCTCTGTCCACCTATTGTAACAAACAAATATATACACAGAGAGAGATAGAGAGATAGTGACTGAGTCAGTGAGTGAGTGAAGTAGTAGAGGAGTGGCTGGTTGGTTTTGAATATACAGTAAAAGGAGATGACAGATAAAGGCAAAGGTATGAGGTGGGGAACTGGAGCTGTTGGACAGAAGAAGATAAAAACATGGTCAATTTTTGCGGCAAGCCTTATTGGACTTCACAGAGGGCTAATGTGTCAATGTGTCAACTACAAGCATGCTTGCAAAAAACTGTATAAACTGTACATTACACTACAGGATTGTGCTTACATCATCAAAAATAAATTACATATGCAGTTTTGACATTAGCTCGTGGCTGCACTACTAACTTAAAAGCAGCAGACGGGACGCTACAACTACCATCGCTATGGCAACTAATGACGTATGCGGAATAATTTGCACGTCAATCTACTGTCATTTAGAAAACAAATACTATCATTATTTAGCCATTTATCAAAAAGTCCTCTAATGCTAGTGCACACAGATAGATATCTATCAATGGTGCACAGGTTTTTTTTTTTTTTTTTTTTTCCTGCATCTCTATTACATTGCAATACGTAGCAGCCTGACCAATGTAATCTACATATTGAATTGACAATACCATTGGATCATTTCCTGTACAGTAATTTCTCTTTACAAGAATTGTCAGGTTTATTATCAGTAGGCCAGAAGAGAAGTGCCAGCCAAAATTCACTGAAAGATTGGTATACAACGCTATTCACTCTACAGCAGAATTGATAAATAAAACACTGCTAGTTATGCCTGAGATTAGATAACACTGATAGTTTGTTCCATAAGACTGGAACCAGGTGGATTTTGCCCTCACCTTTTAACTGGGTCACCTTCCAGCACCATTGTGTGAATATATTAATATTCTAAAATGCCTTAAATTTGCCTAAATATGAGAACTGATGTGAGACACATTTTTAGTTAATATATGGGAGGTTTTGAAGATTTGTTGGAAATCTTGTTGTGATGTTGGCTAAATATTAGCAGCAATAAAGGTTTTCTAAAAACATGTCTCTCATTCCCCTCTTGTATGTTGTGGACAGTGACAGATTACTGTTACACAGCAGTACAGCTACTGCCACTAGCAGTATAACTTTATAACCTTCATTTGATGCCTTTGACCAGTTACATGATGATTCAACAACTGCATGTTACTGTGTCAAATAGGCAAATGAAAAAGTAAAAACTGGATGTAAATAATAGTAGTGCTCCACTATTAGCATATTTAACCTGCAAGTGCAGTGTCCTGACTTGCACTCTAAACATAGGAGATTTGTCCCAGTTTTTCAATTATTTACTCTTTATCAGCGGTTTGAGGATCACTCTGGTGATAAATGTGAACTCTTTTAGGAAATGTTTGAAGTCAGACACTGAGATAAGTACATGTATACATCAGTATACATGTACTTATCTCTTCTTACCAAACACTTCCACAGGTGATTTCACTGATTAACACACCTCTGTGGAAGTGTTTGGTTGGAAAGAAAACCTGCATACACACGGCCCTCCAGGACCAGGATTGAAGACCCCTGGGCTAGAGCATTCGTCTCCCGACCCGGAGTTTGCGAGTTCGAACCCAGCAGTGGGCGAGTGTAGAGCTCAGGATTACCTCCGTCACACTCTGCCTTGGCGGAGGTTTGCACTCTCTGAGTGCTTTTCTAGTTTATTATATATTATATATTTCTTTATTCATATTATTTAAAAATAATTAGTAAACTATTTATAAGTAATTTGTATCTATTTTATTATTTAATTATGATTTGCTTGTAAGCCACTAAGTGTGCATGAAAGGAAATCCAGAGAAACATTAACTAAAACATGTATAATTAGGGACCGGGCAGCCTAAGNCTCTCTCTCTCTCTCTCTCTCTCTCTCTCTCTCTCTCTCTCTCTCTCTCTCTCTCTCTCTCTCTCTCACTTCTTCCAAGGAAGTCCTACTTCCCATGCATGAATGATGACCAACTTTTGCATATAGGTTCATACCCATGCCTTATTGACTCAGCTGAAAAATCAGGCCAATACTTTTGATGGTGGCACTACAGCAAAATTCTAGCCAAGCGAGTGCCCCACTGGTGGTTCGCTAAATTACATTCAGCAATTACACACAGTCAGGGAACTCTCAATGCAGTTAGGTTTTCTCCAAGCCACAGGTCACCCTTAGATTGAGGCCTACTGTCAAATATGAACTTTGAGTGCATTATAGTCCCTCTGATGCAAAGATTTAAGCCACAAAAGTTATATACCAGGAAGTGAGTCCCGGTGCAGTGGCGAATATATCCTGCCCACCACGATGCAAACGTTGTCTATGGGATGGTCCCCAGACTCTCATTACAATATGAAACAATGTGAAAGGGAGAAATTAAAAATAAACTACACTTATGGAAAAATGTACAGGGCAGTTATGAACTTAAAATCCATATGACTTGGGGAAAGAAGTTTTTCTGTTCTGGCCTTGAGGGATCTAAGACGCTTTCCAGAGGGCAGCCATTTGAAATGGTTGTGGTGATCGAATACTTTTCACCTTCAATTGGCAATGCCTGGAATAGATGTGCTGTAATAGTATATATTGATCTTTGGACTGGAAGGGATATTAATATAACACATTGCTGTATGCACCAGGTTACATATAACATTCACTTCTAACTGCATCGGGATAGCATATACTGATAATAGTACGAGCGATGCAAACAGTCTCACTCTTCACATCATCAGTGTTAATCATAAACTGTATTATACCATGCTGATCAAGCTAGCAGCAAGGGTCAGTTCTACCCTCTTATCCAAATATGGTCACTACTGGCTCCAAAAATTCAACATTGTGATAAAATGCAAACTCAAGACTTCAAAAGTTCACAAACTAATGGGTGATCTCAACTGTAGACCATAAGTGACTTAATATGTATTAATATGTCCAAAACACTATAATTTGTGTAGGAAATATAAATGTAGAAAAAATTGTGCCTAGCGCAAATGACAAATTCATTGCAAAATAATAGATTTATTTTGGTCTTAAGATGAAAATGCCCAAAATCCCTCTGGTGTTTTGTCCCTTATTCTGTTTTAGTTAAGCTTCAGTAAGAATACATTAAAGGCTGCACAATTTGCTAATCATATGAAAAAGGCTACTTGGATTATAGTGACAGGCCATCTGTGTTAAACAGTGTTAGAGGCATTCCTTCTTTTTATTTCTTTCTGTTGGAGGTAATTACTATTATAAAATCAGTAACACATGCTTCTTATCACTTGTCTGCCTGCAAATTGCACACAAGAACAAAATGTGGTTATATGCCACGTGGTCTGACTGAACTTATCACTGCTATTTGGACAGATTTTAGGAATGTGCCACTGATAGCACAGAGCTTCTACTATCCTAGTTTCACTGACCTAGTTTAGACAGCTGTGGGAGTATGTCTGTGAAAGGCAATTCTCATCAAATTAATAATTTAAATATACCATCCACATGATTTAAGTCAGTGCAGTCTATGTTTCTGGAGGCAAAATCTCCCAAAATACTGTATGCTATTGGACAACCAAGACTCTTATTTATGGTGTACCACTGCCACTGGATTTGAATCTGAATGTCATAAATCTCTTAGCTCAATTTCTACAGTACACATTGAAAACTTTCAGTGTGGATTTACCCCTTTTAAATGTATTTATTTATTTTCTGACATACTGGGTCCTGTTCTTGTCATTTAGAACATCATTCTCCTTCCATGAATAATTTATTATATATTCAGTATTATTTTCACATTAATTTTACTCTCGTCTTGACAAGATGTGGGAAAAAAATTAGTCCTGACTACACCTGTATTAAATCGAATAGGTATAATGCAGATAATTTTAGTTGATAATTTACAGGCACTTTTGGTTTCAGTGCAGATAATGTTTTAACTGAGAATTACTTTACAGATTGTGTGATAAGCTGACTGACTCATTTTATGTTGCACCACTGGACTCTTCCAGATGCACTGACGTATGCTCAGATCTCAACAGTTGCTGGGACTATTCTGCTGCCATCAATCGGTTTCAGTTTAGTATTGTGTTGCTACTAGCAGCTATTGCTATCATAAGTCAGTCTTTTATCAGGTCTAAGATCAAGCAAATGCTGACAAGCATCTTTTATCTTATATAATTGTCTGTAGGCACTATTGTTATTTTTATTTTGTGATGAAAAATTTAGTTTGTTTTGTTTGTCTATAATCAGTTTACTGCTAATAAAGTTAATCATTATACTGTCTGAAGCTAAATCATATGTTTCAGCTATGTTAAAGAATAGCATGTAAGAAATGTACAGCAAGTAATTCTAAAATCATTCAGTGTCACCAGAGACTAAAGAATCATGTTAAATTGAAATACTAATCTAACTTACAACAATAGCACAGCCAAGATATTTGCAACACGCTGCAGTGTTTTGAACAGCAACAGTTTTGGCTATAGTCCTACATACAGTTACTTCAAGTTACTGTTAGTTTAATGTGATTTGATTGTTTTGTATTTTACTTTTGTTTACCCATTAATTGCTGTTTTAAACTTCCTATGGCTATTTAATGGTTATCTTTCACTGATAATACTTCTTTCTTCCAGAGGCACAATGTAGGTAGTTTGGCATTTAACCAGGTCTAAAATTTATAACTTCAGTTTCATTGTTTCTGTAGTAATTCACTGTGACAGTGATTTTCATTCTTTCAGTTTTTTATTGATAATCATGTTGGCAAGTGGTAATTCAGTTCTATCCAGTAGCCTTCATTGGACATGTATTTGGATTGTTGCATAGTTGTACATCAGGGATATGATTGTACTCTTACTGTTTGAATTTTCTGTGCCTGTAAAGACCATTTGCTTCTTCATTTCCAACAGAAAACCACAAAACTTGTATGAACATTGATATGTTTATAATTAGTAGGACTACTATTCAGCATATGTCCAAGAAATATGCTGGACCAATGTCAGTTCAGTAATAAGTGTTTTAAGTTCAAAATTGTGACTTTTCATGAATGAGAACACTTAATTTTAAGAAAAGGTACCTTATAATAAAATACTCCATCAATACTATACATCATACTGTACATTCAATACATTATACTATACTGTAGATTTTCCACTAGAGGGCACCATCCACCTGAATCTGTTCATGCCCATCTTTTCAAAAAAAAAAAAGTGTAGCAAGCTCAGCCCTGCTGCCTGAGGACATCATTACACACTCAATAAAGCAATAGTCAGTCATTTTCTCTGCTTAATTGATCCCACTGCTACCCAACAATGCGTGATGTTACATTTTTTACTGCAGCAGAAACAGCAGCATGCCTCAGAGAAAGACATACTATTTGCAGTTATATTGTTGTTGTGTTCTTGCATGACCGGCCATCTGTAGACAGCATGCAGTACACTTGTTGGTCAGAGGCCGAGGTCAGAGGCTCTGCAATGAATTACTTCTGGAACCGTCTGTATGGCTGCAATGACATTGTGCTGGCATTTTTACAGAGCTTGTGAAATACTCAACTGGAGCAGCACGCTCTTGCTCAGTTGAACACTGTTTGGGAACAGAGCTGACAAAATTGTAAACAAACACAGGGTAGGCCTGATAAGATAATGCTTATAAAGAGAACTCTCTCAACACACACATATGCTCACCCCTGCAGAGTGACTACATCTATGTGCATTGTCTACTGCATAAGACTCATAATTACATTAATGTTACTTACAAAACAAAACATTAACTGTCCTCCATATTTGTATACTTATAGCTTCTTACATTTGTTTCTGTTTCAGGGGGTTAGAGTGCATCCCAGCTGACACTGGATAACAGAGACTAATACATCATTGCATTCATTTGTACACACGTCTTTGGTCATTTGGAGGAATGGAACATTGCACAAACAACACACAGAAAGGCACCTGCTGGCTGCTTTTGTCCACAAGTGGAAATTAGTCTTCAGTTTCATCATAAAAAATACACAGAGACATTAAAGGCATTATCCAGAGTAAAATGCATTATATGTTATTATTATTATCAATTTTTTGATGATAAGGATGATTTACATTGAGTTGACATCAAAATCACGTCAATCGGATGTGTTTTGAAAAAGTTAGATTTTGACGATTTAGCAGAAATACTTTACAGAAAGTCCGTAAGAGTAGATTTTGCCATTTCATCTTCGCCCTATAGCCGGGAAAAGCGCAATGACGCACCATAACTCCAAAAGTTTGCACCACTGTTCAACAACCTGTGCACACACCTTTCTTTCTTCTGTGTTCACTCCACAGTCACGCACACACCTGACTCTTATGGACTTTCCATAAAGATAACGTCTGCAGAAAAAAAGCTTCCTTCAAGGTACTGGCTTGATGAAACTCATTCTACACACTCTGTCCGAACACATGAAGAGTTAGGGACACTTCAGTTTGTCTTTAGGCACCCTTACACTTACTACCATGTAAGTGTGATGTTGCTTGAAATATTAGAAGAGGTATAAAAACAGTGTTTTGTATTGGCGAAATGATATGCCCCTCGCCCATCCATGTTAAAGGCATTACTGCTAAATCTTCAAAATCTAACTTTTCAAAACACATCCAATTGACGTGATTCTGATATTAACTCAATGTATCTACTCCCAGTCATCCAAAAATTGACCTATAATGCATTTTACTTTGGATAATCCCTTTAAGTTTATCAGCACCACACAACAGACACCACATACCATTCAAACACTACATATGCAAAATATATATATTTAGATTTTTTTGGCACAGGTGCCTTTATTGTACAGTGGGAAGACAGGAAATGGGAGAGAGAGAGAGAGAGAGGGTAGTAGACATGTAGTAAAGGATGCTCCGGCCGGGATTTGAACCGGGGTCTATTGTGAGCATTGCTCTACATGGTTTACACTCTAACCCACTGCACCACCAAGCGCATCAAGGTATGCAAAATAAGTAGCCAACGTAGCCAACTACAACTCTACAGAGTACCAAGGGCTCTGTGGATCCTCATACTATTTATTTCCCCATAAGCATTAGGGACAAACAACTTTAGAAATGTCTTTTTATTAGCAGTGGGTATTCTAAAAAGTCCCTGTGAGGGTAAGAAATCAAATTCACTATGTTTTGAGAGGTCACTTATCTTAACTTTGCTTATGGTATTATCTTCATAAATACTGCTCAAATGCTTTTTTTCCCTATTCTCTGCAATTTGTTCCTCCTCTAGATGTTCAGGTTCCCGTACCACATAATCATATTGAATGATAAGATGCTTTCCACTTTTTAAAAATAAAATCTGTCCCAAGGTATTTAAAATTATTAATGTCAACAGCATGTAAAATGCTATTCAAGCAACTGACATCTACTCCAAACCTGTTTTAGTTTTTTTCTTCCTTTCAAAACTCAGCAAGACAGACATATTATCATGGCTTTGTGTGTGTTCCTGCAGCCTCCCTCACTCAGCCACTCCTTGTGCTGTCAGCATGGCAGGGTGGAGCTGGAACACAGCACGTTTTCAGCATGCTCTGAATCTTCACTCCTTCTCTATTTCCCTTCCACTAATGCGCTCACGGCTAGGTTGAGAAATAAAAGAGGAGGGCCCAGTGCCTCTAACCAGCAACAGTCTTTACCAATCACAGGGGTTTCCCCACCCTCCCTGCCTCCATCCCTCCCACTTTGCTCCCTCCCTCTGTCTCTAGGCACGCCAGCCAAAGAAAAAAAAAGTGCAGGGAAAAAGTGATAAGCAGCAAGTAGCTTCTGGGTTTTGCTTTCAAGCGCACTCCTGCTGAATCGATGTGAGTGAGTGTGTATATGTGTGTGTGGGGCGTTCATTCTTTCTTCTGCCACAGTAGCAACACAGTGCAGCAGCGTCGGCCCCGAACAAAAGGCTAAACGCAGCTGAGCCACAGGAGGGGGAAACTCAGGGACAGAAGCAAGCACAGTGGCCCAGCGTGACTGCACTTCTCAGGGAGCAACTGAACCTGCCATTTAGCCCTCCTGGCCTCGGACTAGAGACAGGACGGTACAATAGACCTGCCCAGGCTACCTGTCTGTCTCCACGCCAGAGGAGGAGGCACACACCCTGATACTGACACTTTTGTCTTCAATTCATTCATCTCAGTCTGTGGCTGCTAGACCTGCCCCACTTCACCTGAGTGACTTTCCTCTTCATCCACCTGTCTTCCAAGATGTCAGACGATGACTGCCGTTCGCCCATTGGCTTGGACTGTTGTAGTTGCTGTCTGGATCTTGCCAATGGAGGTGATGACTCCATGTCTGGCAGTCCAGCTCAGGGCCTTGGTACAGGGGGCCTGCCAGCGAGCCCAACCAGCCCCAGTGTCAGTCACTTCCGCCAGCTCCGCAACCAGCTGATGTACCAGAACCTGAACACGGACAAGCTGAACAACATCATGAGGCAGGATTCCCTGGAGTCGGTAGTGAGGGACCCCTGTTTCCTGCTCAATGAGGGCATCTGCAACAGCAACATTGACCAGACCATGCTATCTATTCTGCTCTTCTTTCACAGGTACATGTCTTGTTTACATGTATCATGTATCTGACAGTTAAAATTTTATCTAAAAAGGTAATCACTGATGGGTCTTAGGATATCAATAGAGTGTTTCTATGTGAACTTGATGTAACAAACCCCATTTTCTATACATATCAAATCAGAATCTTGGTGCTGGTTAGGGAGCATATTCACTTTAGATTAGCCAGATGGTTAAAGAAGACTAAACAGTTTCCTTGCATCAGCACTTCTAAAAAGGCTGACATAAGTGTTTACAGTCATGGATTAAGTATAGACCAGGAATAGGGAGTTCATTTTGATTACATTCCAGAAATGAGTTTCAGATAGCAGTGTGAAAGCACATTATGAGATCAACAAGAGAGTTTAGAGCCATTAAATACTTTTAATAAAGGTCCAAAGCACAAAGCAAGGTGCAAATATTTATACAGCTCATGATGTCTATTTATATCTGCATCATGCATGCTTATCATTCTGCATATTTGATATGTTGCGTAACATGACAATGACACCCTGACTTTATTACCTCTTAGAGTTCATGAATTGTTGATGATTTAAAGTGCACTGTTTTAACTCTGTAATGCCTTTTCCTTGATGCAGACTTCTGAGCTAAGGGACAACCATTGATGTTTTTAAGACTTTTAAGAATTTTACTTCAAAACAACAACAAAATATTTTTTTTTTAAAGGAACAAAATCAAACTCAAAAAGAACACCTTACAGAAATCATTTTTTAAAATGAGTCTAAAACAACAATTTGTTATCGTATTGATTCACTTAAAATGATCTTTTTATTGTTAGAAGTCGATTAAAACTGGACAGATGCTTCTCTGTGGCTGCCAAATAATGTTTATAAAACAATGTTTGGCAGCTCGCTTTGTAGTGGCTGTGAGGAAGAGAATGTCCCGCTACAAAGTTGCTGCCAGTTTGATAGTTTGTTTGGCAGCTACTGTCAAACTGACTTCAGTCTTATTAACAGTTACCATCTCTCCAGCCAGCTACAGTTTTGACCACTGCTGAACTCCTAAACCTGATCCAGCAGTTCACTTGGAGTTGTGATTACATGTAGTTTTATGTTTATTGAAAGAGTAAAATGAGGATCAAATGAGAAATGGCAGGAAGCACTAATAGACACAAATCTGTTATCACTTTTGAATATCATATACGATGAAGTTGTCATCATTTGTGCCAGTAAAACAGAGATATGCGTTAGAGGATCATGACATATATGTCAGACATATGTCAAATGATAACATTAATCTGATAAATAGGCAGTAAAACAGGGAGTTTCTTTTTTAGTTTATGACTTTTTACAATATTGTTCTGTTCAACAATTTTGATATCATCTTGACCTTTGCCCTCTCACTTGCTAATTTGTTGTTTATTTGTTTAGTGGCTGTCAGATTGACTTTTATGCCCCACTGTCTCTTAATGTTGTGGGTTTATTTTCTCAAACACAATTCTGCAATATGTCTGCTACAAAATATGTGTTTTATATTTATGTACATAGATAGGTAGACACACACACACACACACACACACACACACACAC
>JANJYP010009955.1:0-10211 GCA_024605115.1 Rastrelliger brachysoma | reverse complement strand
TAAATATTGTAGTACACTGAGCTCTTTTCTTCATATGTTGTTTGTTTACTGTAACTGTGGTGGTTTTTATTTGTACAACAGTTGATGTTCTCTATGCGGACGATTAAGTATATAGAGTATTGTATCATACTGTTTTGTATCGTATCGTATCATATGGTACAATACTGTATTGTATCACACTGTTCCATATTGTATTGTACTGCATGGTATCATATTGTATCAAATCGTACTGTATGGCATCATATTGAGTCAAACTGTATAGTATAATTTCGTACTGTTTGGTACCATATGTTCTGTATCATACTGTTTTTGTATTGTATAGTACTGTATTGTACCATACTGTATTATATCATGTTGTATTTTATCATATTGTATCTTATTGTATTGTATCATAATGTATCTTACTGTATCTAAATCGTATTGTCTCATATTGTATAGTACTGTATTGTATTGTAGCATACTGCATTGTATCATATTGTATCGTATTGTACTGTATCTAATCATATTGTAGCATAGTGTATTTTATAGTACCATATTGTATCCTAGAGTACTGTATGATACCGTATTGTACTGTATTATATCATATCTTGTTGTGCTGTGTCATATTGTATTGTATTGTGTGTCATACCATACCATTGTGTCATACCATATTGTATCATACTGCACTGTACCGTATCGCACTGTACTGTATCACTGTAATAATGTGTTGAATTGACCAACACAGTAATTGCATGCTGTCATCATGTTAACCAGTGATGTAAGTGATGATACCTAACAAGAATACTGCTGTAAAATGCAGATAATTACAGTTGCTTTATTAGATTCCTCCTAAAGATGAAAGTCATTCATTTACTCCTGCTGAGACTGTCAGTTTTTCTAAGTTTAATAATCTTGGGAATCGTCCTGATACACTATTGAATCACTTCATCAAAGCTTCTTTTTCTCTATGTGTCTGCCTGCTTAATATGGCCTCTAATATTACAGTAGGAGAAGTAAACAGTTTATTTATTTATTTTAATGAGAGAGCGATTCCAGCTTATTAAAAACAGTCATTTTAAAATCACTGGGTCCTGCTGAGGTACTGTGATGCATGTCAGTGTCTTAGTCCAGCTTTAATGTGCATTATCTCTGCAGATTAGTCCAAAAATCATGCCACTGCCGCTGTGAACTGGGAAACGTTAAGCTTTTCTGAGGGCCCGAATGAATGCCGTTCAGCCCTTTTTTGTGTCGGATAAATTATGTTGGTCTTTTGGGCTCATTGCAGACGGGCTACACATTTGTTCTCAGTGAAAATGAAAGTCCGATATCTGCTCTGCCTCTCTTGCTCCTTCAGCATATCACTCCCAGGACTGAAGACCTTTCAGTATTCAAGGCGAGGCTGTAAATCTTACTAAAGCTGGCTGTATCACAGCTTGTTCATTGTGCAAGCTATTTTAGGCTCTTTTATGCTAAAAGAAATGGATAAAACTGCTACCTCAGGGATCTTGGAAAAATCAAACCGCCTTTTTTTTTTAACACAACCTTTACTTTACTTCAAGCTGTCTCAAACCGGACCTACAGAAAAGATTTAACTGCTTCAGAAAGCCAATGTGAGTAATGAGGAGGAATAGAGTGAGAGGACAAACTCTGTAACCTCTAATCACTGCTCCTGCATCACTTCTTAAATAACAAGGACTTTAAGAACTAATCTAGTCCAACCAGCCAGTGATTTCCTTTTAGCTCTTAATGAATCTCTTTCACATTTAACACCATTTGCATATGAGTGAAAAACATGTGGAATGATTACTGAACACCAGGGACAAAGTGAAGAACGGAACAAAGTTATCTCTCACAATTAACACTCTTCCTTTTGTTTCACAGTTCCCATTTTCCTACAAAAGACTCGTCCTCAAACGTTTTTAAATTTGGGTCATTTGCTTGTAGTTTCTGTCCCAAGTTAATGGATATTAATGAAGCATAATCCATTTGATGCGACAGGCGACTTATATTTCCCATCAGGGAAGGAGATATCACTCTTCCTGGGTTATGGGGAAGAGAGAGGAAAAAAATCACTATCAATAATATGATTTTCATGCCTGGTGATACGGCACATCATCCAGCATCATGATGCTTAATGCTGTGCTGGATATCAATGCGGCTGCAAAAAATGTTGTGGCGGAGCCGGGGACACAAGGTCACTGATCCTGACAGATAAAGAGTTTGAAGTACAGAAGCTGCTGTAATTTTTTTTTAACCAACAGTGAAGATGAAGCCACTGTAGCATGACAGATCTCATGAATTAAACAGTGCTCTTATTAACTCTAGTGAACCACAGGAGTTGCTTTCCTGCAGTCTGCTGTGATCTGCTCGATGTCATCTCTAATTTTTTTCCTTCCTTTTTCTGTGTAAACGACTGTTTGACCACACATCGGGGGGAAAGAAAGCCTCTCTCAGCAGGACGGCATGAATAAGAGTTGGACGGTGGGGGATGANGGCGGGGAAGGCTATCTCCACCAGGAGTGCAGCGCAGACAAAAACGCAGGCCAGATGCATCTCAATTCCAATTAGGTAAGGGGAGCTGACAGCAGGCATGAGTGAGCCACACGTGGACTCGGAGCCAGAGCGAGGAAGGGCCGGATGCGTCTTTACAAGCTGCATTTTCAGAGGCTCCTTGACCCAGGGTCTCTGGGACAGGGAGGCAGGTGGTTACACCACAATCAAAAATTAATAGCGGACGAACAGAGTTTGGAGGAATGAGAAACGTATGAGTGGGAGATGAGGTTAGGAATGTAAAAGAGATGTAGAAGTGTTGGAGAGAATGATGCTGGAGTTGTGTGAATGAGAAAGAAGCTGATGAAGGAAACTGATGGCAAGGCAGGCAGGAATCTTCTACCTGTTATTCAGCAGAAACTTCACCGAAGGAGGGAAGGGGCATGTCAACAAAGTTCTATTCATCCTTAAAGGAGTTGAGGATGGATGTGCCTCTGCAGCCCAATGGCTTCAATTTATTAAGGTGTCAAAGCAACACCAGCTGTGAACAGGCTATTATATGTTTAAAATTTAGTGTCATAGATAAAATGTCAGTCATCCTGCAGCAGAACCAGCCTGTCAACCTCTCTCTCTCTCTCTCTCTCTCTCTCTCTCTCTCTCTCTCTCTCTCTCTCTCTCTCTCTCTCTCTCTCTCTCACACACACACACACAACCCTGAACTGACAGGCTGAATGAACCCTGCTAATCTGCTCATAATTTAAGTCATTCAGGCTAGCCGACTTTTGCACATCTGTCATCTCTGCATCTTGTCCAATCTGTTTGCATGNGCTGCTGCCACGCTTAAAAGCCTGTTTGTCCTTACAAACCCCCCCCCCCCCCCCCCCCCCCACAACATGTGAAGTTTAGCTTGTCCTGCACCTACAGTAATGTGTCAGCCTGGGTATATTGTGCTCAAACATGTCAGTGTTGATTAACAACCCAGATGTCCACAAATTTTAAGTCATTTTTTGTAATACTATACATTATCATCACTATACCTGATATCTATCTATTTGTCATTGGCTTAGGAAGATAAAACATGACACATTGTATTATTCTATCAAATTGGTGTGGGAATTCTTTGACAGAGCTCTTCAAGTGTAGAACAGTAACAAGGATTCCTTTGGGAGAACTTAATAATTGTGCATAAACACTTAAATCTGTTAAATCAGCTAATATGAATTAATTCCAAGTGTAATTCAGCAGGAAATTCTTATATGCTGTCATTGGTTGAAGGTGAGGTTGTTCAGTATTAAGCCAGGTTGATAGTACTGCTTCAACTCAGTGCTACGCTGTTGCCTCGATGTCATCGTGAACCTTTCGAAGTTCTGCGTCAGAGTTGGACGACAATGTGCAATTCACTGCTGAAACACTAGGGGGCGTGAGGTTCCTTAAGGGCCTGAATAGCTCATACTGTACTTTCAAGTCCTCTCCTACTTTGTCCAAGTTTTCTTTTTGCTCATAAATTACAAAACTCCAACACTTAAAAAGATAGCAAGAAGGGGAAACCGGAAGAGCCGAAATTCTGGATATAATGTAGCGTGGACCAATCGCAGCCCTTGCAGTCTGCGTCATCTTAATTATGTAGGAACAACTTTTTAGAGGTACCCTTCAGGACACTGCTGGATACAGTGTCGACGCAGTATTATAAACCTAGCCTTAGACTGGAGCTAGACCCGACATATGATACATGTAGGTAAGATCCTGTCTATTACATGGGTCAAAGATGACAAGTATGCATTGAGTGTGTGTAGGTATGTGTGTATAAATACATATAAAAATAATGCTAATACACTCAGCTCGGGAGTTTTTAAGTTCTAAAGTGTCAAGTAATCCTTCAGTGTAATTGTCCCCATTAAAATTCTAATGACAAAAATATGAATAACGTGACTTTTGTGCGTCATCAGTGTCATCAAGTATAACAATGGTAAAAACATTAAAAGCATATTACATCATACTATGACATAATAAAAAGGACCCTTATGTTCTTGCTATTCTCTAAAACGTTACAGGAGCCAATGGATATATTACATTATACTGAAATATAATAATTATACTGAGATTATGCAATATCTCAGATTCTCTACCAGGGTCTGCTCTGGATGTGAAATGGGTGCAGACAATGTAACCAAATAATATGTATAAACTTCTGACTTGTTACTGTGTATTTGTGTTTCTTTTTGTGTGTGTGTTTTTTTCCACTTGTGTGTTGGTGTGTAAAAATTAAAAGTTAAATGAATGGTGTAGGTCTGCTGGGTTCAGATTTAGGTCAGCGGACTTGTTGTACTCTGTAGATTGCATTTTATTTATTTTTTTAAAGAATGCAATAAGACAATATTCCAAAATATCAGCACATATGGATGTTAGGGTGGAGGCAGTTATTTTAACACACTGCTTTAGCAATCAGTGGAGTAATAGTGAGTCAGGTTAAAAGTGTAATATTATACAGGCTGATGTGTATTCACTGCATGAAAGTGATTGGATGTTCCTTGTCAGCTGATAAGCACACATGTGAATGGGCCAGTGATTGGGGAGCATAAATGAAACGGCTGATTCCATTCAGTTAATACAATCATGATTTGAGTTGTCCACCTGATAGAACACTATGCTTCAAGTTTCTTAACCCTTACATACTGTCAAAATGGACCCTTTTTCTTTTTCTTTTTTTTACATTTGATATCTGTAAAACCACCATAAACACATTTCTTTCAAGCATGTTTTTCCTAATATGACCCACAGTATACAAAATTACAAATAAAATGCTGATACTCTTTTTATATATGCAAATATACAAATTGGACTTGTGTTTATTAAAATAATAAAAATCAGCATTCAAATGTGTTCAAATGTTCTCCTGGACCGTGACATAAGGATTTTGAATGATTAATCAACCATTTATGTGGAATTTATAAATATGAATGAGTGTAGAGACTAATTATGAATCGGAATATGAATAGCAAACCTGCTTTTAACAACCTTTAAGTCCAATTAATATGTATTAAAGTGACATAGTTAGTAATATTTTATGTCAGAATAAAGCAAACTGTCTACATCCAAACGTTTTTAACCTCAATTTTCTCACTCGTTAAAAAGAATGTCAACCTCCAACTTAACCCTAAAAATTAACTCTGTGATATTTAATTTTCACTGGAGACCTGCGCTGACTAAATGTTCTTCACCCTTTCTGATGATGAAAGCTAGCACCCCAAGGATTAAATGGAATGGAAATGGATTAATTAAACACTTTTGATGCACCGCCCAAGGTCAGTATTAATCAGATGTGTAGCACGTTTGAATACAAAGCACGTCTCCTGTGTATACACTGGTTCATGCATAGGTGGTAATAATGATGTGTCTATTCTGCAACGACGTGTGCAAAAAGCTGTAAAGTATCTTACTAGTTGGTGAGAAAGGGAACTAATAAAGACATTCTTGTGACATTTGTTGCTTGTGTTTTGTAACTTTTACAATCTATCTAGACCATAAATAACAATAATCTTGTAGTGTATTCTCACCAGTTTGTGTTTTTCCACTACGTTTACTCTTTTCAGGCATCAACAAGCAGCTCTGATAAGGGTCATGTGCTGGATTTCTGCATGATGATGATAATATAGGGCTTTGGCTGACTCAACCCCCTCACGCATGCAAGACTCAATCGGATGAGCCCTGCTCCACCTGTCCCTCCTTTCCAGTTGCCAAGACTTACCCAATGTCTCTACTCTGTGCCCACAGCTGTCACAAATCCCAGCATGCCTGGCGTGCATGGTACACAGCACACTCAGGCCAACAAATTGCCTGGTCGGTTAGGTCTGAGGGAGCACGTCTCAGAGGCAGAGAGCTCCCCTGACACCTCCAATGTGGCGCAAAGCCAGACTAAAGCTTGATTCTGCTCCCCCCTCCCCTCTGCTCATGCCTGTTGGCCTCACTTATGTGTTTCTAATGTGCCAACATCTGTAAAAAAAAAAAAAAAACATGAGTAAGCTTCAAATATAAACAGAAAAAGAGAAAGATAGACTGGATGTGAGCCAGCCTTTCCAGATGTTTTTGCCACAGCAGGCTAAGCTCAGTATCACCTCGACGTGCTCCGCTGCTTCAGCTTTGCCCCCCTCTGTTTACTCCTGATGAGGCGAGACACTCACTGAGTTAATGCTAATTAACATGGATTGGGATTCGATTGCATCTGGCTCATGCTGCTGTTGTTGATTCCATAATGCAGCACTCACCTTCTCCATCAAGGTGATCTATACAGATGATACTCTCAGGTATTTCTTTCTTGGATTCTCCAGCTCTCATTTCAACATACTGTCTTAGTGATAAAGTAGATAATATGATATGTGGGGCTGATAGCTATCTGTAAAATGTCTCTGTGGGCGATGTGTTTGATCTCAGTCTATCTGTAGATCGCATTAGACGTCATGATGCTTTCAGGGAGAGTTTGAAGGAAAACACCGTGACCCCTCTGTGACTCATAGAGGCAGTGTAAAAGTTGATCAAATATTTAAGCTGCATTTAAGTCTTATGAGTCATTTAAAGTGCAAATTCATTCATGATGGTAACTTTAGACAACAATCAAGTTAAAGGAAGTTAAAAAATAATAGACTTACATTTACTGAAATACAGCATTTGGTCGATGATGTTTATTGTGTCATATGGAGTAGTCAAATTTAAAAAGGTTAAAATATGAAAATAAATATATGAATAACTGGTACACATTCTGTTTTTGTGGCCCCAGTATAGAAATTCAGCTTCCAGGGTTATGGAAAAAAATATCAGAACTTTGTACCAAATAATTCAACTTGTTTAAAAACAATACATTCTTAATAAAACACCATATCAACTAGTTTGACATGATCTTACATTATAACTTTTTGATATTGCTTAAATACACTGAAAGGGGATAAAATATTGAATATTTATCATTCTTTTATAGTTACACCATTTGACATTTTCAGGAGCATTCAGTCTTACTTTTGGTTAAAAAAACATAAAAGCAACAAAAATACTAAATGTACATTTTAACAACCATGATGTTGCTTTGAAAACTATTTTGTTTAACATATTTTTAAATTGCTCATCTTGCAAACCCTTATTTGTCACTGACCCATTTACATATAATTTCACTAACAAAGACCACTCCAACTTAGATATGAGTTTAAAGATTTAGTGCAACAATAGTAAAAGCGGTGGAGTAGAGTGTAGAGTAAGGGATGAAAGAATGAGGTCAGAATCAGGGTGCCAGGTAGATGGGTGGAGGTGTGGGAAGCTGTACTGATCTCATGGTGGGTATAATGAAGGAACCAGTGTGGGGTGAGACTCTGGGTGGGGGAGCTATTTCCTGGATGGACACCCCCTCTGGTTCCTGAAGTCAAATGAAAGAGATAGAAAGTTAGAAAGGGTTTGGGAGGGAGGGGGTGTGAGAACTGAAACAAAAGGGAGGGGAGCAGATAGTGACTTAAATACTGATTGTGTGGAAATAAGGGAGGTATGAGATGTCGCCTTTATTTCCCAAACATTGTTATAAAACTTCATTTTGAGTCATTTTAGACCAGTTTGACAGAACGGATGTTCTTATTCCTCTACTACAGGTAGAATTGGAGCACATTACATATAAATAGCTGATCAGCTTACAAAATATGACACTGTAATAGAACAAACCACCCACACTATATAAATGTAATCAAATTAGCTTGATTTTATATTGTGGTATTGCCATATTGACTTCAATAAACAATCTCATTACATCATTCAGCACTAGAAATAACACTTAATGAAGACTCTGTTTAGATAAAAGCACCAAATGAAAAGGTAATAATAATAAGCAAAAAGGGAAAGGGGAATATAATTTATATAAAGTGAGCAAGCCAATAAACACAACTGCAACTGAACAGCGAGAGTGTGAGAGTGCGGCTTGACTAAAGATGGAAATGATATGCGCCTGTTCAAAAAAAAAAAAAGAGGCAACACAAGAAATCTCCAGCCTAATTAAAAGCCACAGACGTACAGTATTTGAACTGCTTCAAGTGAAAAGCTGACACGTACACTCTCTGTCTCTGTCTGCATCCATGTGTACAAATTTCATTAGTTCTTGAGGCCTTGAATACTATCTAAGCTGTGTGTGTGTGTGTGTGTTTCAGAAATAAAAAAGTATGTAATAATTACACTTACTTGAAATTACAAGCTCAGGCCATTTCCGAAGCACATTTTTACATGTTGCATATATAAAGACAAGTGACATACCTAAATAAATGACTGGAGGAAGATAACGAATGCAGATGCTTCCACAAAAGTGCACAGCATGGTACAATTAAGCAATTAACATCCAGTCATGCTCTGTGGCATGTATAAAAATGCTGAGCAGGCGTCAATTAGGTCTGAAGTCGTATTGAGAAAGCAAAAGTACAACATGTAAGCCAGGTACTGTGTCAGCAATAACCATATCAACAATTACAGCACATAAACAGGCATGTTATAGTATAGTACAGGCTGCAGTGCGTAAAGCCTTTATTACAAAGATGAATGCACATTTCTGGAGAGCTCAGTTGGTGCAAAACAAAAAAATAACAAATAAAATAAAACACTGGTCTACAGAGATGTTGTGCAAGGGCATGTGAGGCGTACACCAAGAGAAGGGTACAGACCCAAAATACTTGACCTCTACAGTGAGGGGGGGATCTGGTGGCTCTGTTATGCTGTGAGGGGAATTTTGCTGGCATGGTTTGGGTCCACTTGTTCACATAGAGGGATGGGTCAGTGCAAACCAATACAATGTTATTCTGAGTGGTCACCTTTATCTGAAATGTTTCTATCATGATGATAGAGCGGTCCATATAAGGTCACTGAATGGTTTGATGAGTATGGAAATGATGTGAATTATACGCTATGGTGTGCACAGTCACTACATTTCAACATAAGTGAACATCAGTGGGAGATTTTGGAGTGATGTGGCAGACAGCGTTTTAAACTATCATCATTAGAATGGAGAATGGAGGAGGCTATGTTTTAGTAGATTGCTGTTAAACGCTAAGGCAAGTAAACACCTGACTGAAACACTGGAAGCTGACTTTTTCCCTCATTTGCCACCCATCTACAGTTTTTCCATTGTGATGGTAAATATTGTGACGGTAAATACAAGCTACTTGTCTGGAACTAAAATGCACTTTCCAGACCAATGGAAACCTCTACTGTTACATCCATGCTTATGCAGACAGTGACATTCAGAAATGTGTGAACAACTTTTTTTTTTTCTTTTTTCAATTGCCCCTGAGAGACACATTTTCATATATTCTGCACGCACTCTGTTGGATATTTAATGACTTTGAGCTGTATCTTACAGGCCAGACACTACTGTGAAAGATTACATTTGCATGACACTGATTTCTTTATTTTCAAGTAACGTTAAGTCTCAGTTTGTAGAATGTGTCAGCAAAAAATAAAATGATTCCTCTCACCTTCCAAGTGAGTATGCAGACATTATTTTGAGTTGTGTTTTCAGGCCTTTAACTTTTACATTCTGTTCATATTCTCACTCATAATTAGTCTATACACCACTTCACATTAATTCATTAGTAATTAGTGGGGAAAAAAGGATTTGCAATCACTATTTAAAGTCCTACAGTAATGAAAAATAAATTTCATCCTACTATGGCTTTAAAAATCAGAATCCAAAAATTTTGTAAAATTCTCCTTTTGAATAAATCCAAGTT
>JANJYP010009951.1:0-10834 GCA_024605115.1 Rastrelliger brachysoma | reverse complement strand
CGAACATACCAGGCGCATGCATTTTATTACAGCTATAATTCCAAAGGACATGAATCAAATGTGCATTCATACACGTATACTTTAATGCTTGACCATGTCAAACTACTTTTACAATACCTAAGGTAAAGCAGTAGTTCTCACCACTTTTACTGGTGGTGGTGTACTAATTTCCCATGTTAAAATAATGCACAGCTGCATTTTCTGTAACCCAGAGCCAGGTTCAGATGAAAACTGGGGATTGAATCACAGATGCAGGGTGGGTTTCTTCATCCTGTACTAATCACTCGATGAGCTACCTGTTATTGTCATTTGAGGCCACATGTGGTACAAAACTGCGACCCTCTCTAGAGATGTTTACACAGTGCTATTACACAAACGGAATTCACTGCAGATCTCTCAGATACTTTGCAGCTGGAATATTACTCAAACATTAACCTCATTTTCAGTCTTTTGCTTACTTGTCTTGGGAAAATACTCGGAGTGTACAAAGGTTGCTCCAGTACAACCGTTGCGTTCAAATGTAGTCAGACAATGTAATATTGCCGATGCTGTCAGCAAAAGATTTGACTTGATTTTGACTTTTTCAGATCAGTTGTTTAGTCAATAATAATACTAAGTCACAAAAGAAGATACTATATGTATCTATTTATATTTATTCAACATTATTGGTAGCACAGTCTATAATACTGCAACATTGCACAAGCCTTTGATAAAGTGTCTTTAGCTATTAGAAGAAATGTGGACGAAAGCAACAACTGAATGCTCAAAACTCGAGACTGTTCTTTCAAGAAAAATGACACAATAGGTCATAATGTCAGTCACCAAAAAACCACCTGTAGTTATGGCTGACAGATGCCATTGGAGAAATTGACATATCTCTGCAAATTTCCACATTTGGAGGAGTGGAGGTGCAAGGAGGCATTAATTGAGCAAGGTAAACATATGAGATTTTTTTTTTCCTTTTTTAGAAATTGTAACTATGCTCATTCCCAACTTAATGTAGTCATAATGAAAAAAAATTGATTATATAGAATAATTATTAAAAGATATATTTAAAAAAACAAAAAAACATCCTCAGTGTTCAGGGGGGTGCAGAATAAAACTATATAATTTCCTTAAAAAATTATATTTTGTCTAAATTAAATAATTCTATAAATTTTGAGAAATTCAACAGTAATGTGATGTTCACATCGTACCAGCCAATATGGGGCTGGCATTTCAGGCTGCCAAATATGGTCTCTAAGCTCAGGCTGTCTCCATAGCTATCATGGATTAGCTGGGCTAACTGTTAGCTGCTAGCGGTGTTTATAATAACTTTGTAAATGATCCAAATAGTTTTTCCAGCAACACAAGTGAAGTAAGTAAATTAGTTTTGTGTGTGTGTGTGTGAGAGAGAGAGAGTTGAGTTTCATCTTGCATTGTTGCGATGTTAGTGCAAAATGGCTGTTGGTTTATCTGCTCTCAGAGATGTCTTTTGATTATTATTATAAACACGCTGTTCCATCTACAGGACAGATTAGGTACTTCTAGGGTAGCAGAACTACTTAATCTGTCCCATAATAGTATTAGTGATTAGCTTGGCTAGCTCCTCAGCTAAAATAAACCCAGCTTTAATGCCTACATTTCTTACTTATCCACAATGCCCATCTTATGGCACAGAACTTTTTGTACAGTATCCATGCTTGTGAAATATGAAATCTGTTTCCTTCTAACAGAAATACTTTCCACAATTATGTCCATGCATCAACATAACAGGCTCAGCAGATCAAAACAGAAGCACCTGTAACAACTATGTTGACACAAGATGTAGAAATTTATGCGATTTAGATGAATAAGCTAGTTAGCAGAAGTCTAGAGTACGCTCAGGGAGGGAGTGGACAAGAGACTGAGGTTGCTTTTAGATGGTACCACTTATATTTTGACGATAGTAAATAACAAAGAAATACAGTACAATTATATACAGTGAGCAAAATACATACATAGAATAGAAATGGCCATATGAAAATAAACCAGTGTAATAATCAGTAACAATCAGTCAATAGAGTCAGTAAATGTCAATCAGTTTATGCCCACCCACAGTTAATTGGAAGCCACGTCTGGCTTTGAGATTTGAGTTCAGAGGAATTTGGGTGAGATAGGGGCTGTGATGTGTGTTTGTGGGTGTGTGAGTGTAGGTAGGGCGGTCAATGGCTATGTAGTGGGGTGAGAGTGTGATATGGGCTACGAAGAGCCCCCTACCAGCCTGGCAGGAGGGATGACACTCACTTTTACCAGTCTGTAGGCTTTAGGCCTGCTCCTTTTTAGCTCGCCATCAATTGAGAACTTGGCCTGGAAAACAGAGCCAAAATTCACATAAATCACAATGTACATAGATTATTAAACAGAAATTCCTGTGTGCACATACACCACACATAGCACTATTGGCTACTACTATAGTTCAATTCACAATAGAGTAAATAAATATCACTTGCATTTATCATCAATCATAATAACATAAATAACATCTGCAATATTATTTAGCAGACATGATAGGTACATTCATTACATTCAATACATGACATAAATGCATAACAAAATGCTTAAAAGAACTTCAATAAATGTTTATAAATGACAGCAATATATTTTCTTATATTTTCTCATTCATTAGGACATTAAATCATGGCATGTCAATAAATTACATTTTAGAGAACCAGGCATATTGCTTGTCAATCAGCAGGCTAACCGCACCCATTCAAATGAATGGGGGTGGCTAAGCTAACATACAAACAAACAAATTTGACTCACCTGTTCGCAGCTTAGCTTTAACAAATCAACTTGCTCGTCGCGGCCTGAGCACAATAGAGGGCTCCTACAGGTTAACATACACGAGTCATGTAATGTCAATCATTAGTATTAGTGTAAAAATAGCGAAATCAAAACCGACCTGCAGCTTGTCTCTCCTGCAGCGTCCCCACTGTTCCTCACTCAGACCATACTCAGATTGAACTCTACAGCGGAATAATAAACGTACGCGATTGGCCCAAGACCACATGACATCACCGCAAGGCTTGATACTGATTGGCCAATTGGTCCAGGTATTGATCTCGCGAGATAACCAGAAGCACAACAGAATTTGTCATGAAATAACGCGAGATGATAAGATGCGAATGAGAACAAGAGGTATGAGATCAGCTGTTTTCTAACATGGGTAACGGGAGTGGTTGTCATGCCGATATGCATTGTTTAGCCAGGGATAAGGTGGATAGGCCTATAGCTAGGCTAATGTTAAATACCAAAGTTGAAATTAGTCATTACCCTATATGATTAATTATCACTTGATATGGTACAGGCTAATGGCTTGTCACAGTTGGCAACAAAACTGGCAACTGCTAGAATTATTTTTTGTTGTTGCAGCTACAATGTAGACACCCTAGATGGCAGTATTCTGCTCATTCTACATAATCAAGTAGTAACTTCATCCCACACCACATTTTTCTAACCTTAACAAAATACTCATTTTAAGCCAAAAAAAAAAAAAAAATCCTGGTTTTAACCCAGGAGTTTTTCTGGGCCGATCTGAGTAACTACCCTGAGGTAAAGACTCATTTGGCCTCTGTAAAAGTGCTGGAACACTGTCCTTTGGGGATGGTTTTTGCGGTGGAGACACACACCAATGGCCACGGCCCCTGTAAAAAGTTCCTGACACTGGGGAGCGTCCAATGGGAAAGCAATGCAATGTGTTGTTCTGTAGTACACAAGGTTAAACAACATATTTAGTTGGACTAGACTGTTAGAAGTAGAGCAGAACAAGTGGACCCAAATATAGGAGACAGGAGGCAGACAGGATCAAAAACAGAGCTATTTACGGTAAATCAAAAGAAACTGTAGCACAGGAACTGGCAGCTGACTCAACAAAGACTGAACTGAAAACTGGACTTAAACACAAACTGAACTAACAAGGAGATGAAGTGCAGGTGGGCAGAACACGGAGCAGGGGAGGGCTAACTAGGCTAGATGAAGGGCAGGTGGGTAGCAGAGCAGAGGGAAAGCCAGGCTGCAGAGGTACACAGGAACAGAACAGAAAACAAAAAACAATCCTCCTCATAATAAACCAACAAGCACAGAAGAGCCACAGAACACATATAAATACAACTCAAACACACAAGCAACACTTCAGCCTCTCTTATCTGTAATAATTAGAAAACCAAAACCCCTCTTTAATAACTGAGACAAGCTGTGTGAGCACAGACTGGAATGAAAACAAAGTCAGACTAACTAATAAAAGCAACTTAAATAATATTGTGTCAGACAGTCTTTCAAAGGCCCAACTCAAAATAAGCCCTCTCCCACACAGTCCAGTTCAAACAAACAAGGGGAAAAGTCCAAAAGGTCTCTGGAGAACTGGTAGAGAGTGGTAGCTAGCCATAAACTGTGACATAGACTTTGGTATTTCATAGACATGTTGATTAACATTACCTTTTAGCTCTTCTTACAAGCTGTCATGTGCAACTAATAATACATTTGCATCTTTTATAAATCCCCCACTGAGATTGCACTGAGTATAAATATCACCTGATGTAGCGCTCCCAACGTGCCTATCCAAGTATCACTCTGCTCTGTTTACCTTCTTATATCAGCAACAAAGCACCTATTAATATTTTGCAACCTGACTATACAAACTGGCCGGCATTAAGATTTCATGTTTTACATAAGAGTTATTTATGAGTGACTATAGACTACTTATGAGTTATTGCATACTCCACAAACAGGATGACAAGAGATGCAACAGTGTCTGTTTTACTCAACCTCTGCTCTTTGGAGAGTCCAAATAAATTTTCTCACAAGCTTCACTGAATCAGAGATGTCCCAACAGATAATCGTAAATGTCATAAAAGTAACACTGAAATAATACACTTAGGACTAGCTCATCATTTAAAGAAAACTTACATCATGGTTTGTGAATGAACAGATCACAATAACACAGACAATGACATCATATTAAAAGACACGACAAGAAGAAACTTCAATGTTTATAGAAATACTATATTTATGAAAAAAACCTTTATTCTCCAAATATTTTTTTTCCACTTTTTTATTTTTATTTTTTTCAAATGCGATACCTGTTGTGTTGAAACATGAACTCATATACAGTATATCTCAGGGATCCAAACACATTTTCTTGCATACAGCCATTACAAGAATAAAATGGTTTCAAGATTTGTATTTTACACAACTCTCAAACATTTCAAATTGCAGCCATCATGCACTGTTCTGTGGTCCAATATAGGCAACTATGAATCATTCAGTCATGTCAACAATCATTAACAGGAAAACTGGAAGACATTTTCTCCAAGTAATTCTCCACAACACCCTACTCTGTGGCATCAAAGAGCAGAGTGTGTGATGCCTCAGTTTGAATGAAACACCAAAGGTCTATTCACATGTATCCAGTCAGTTAGCAGCCAAAACATGCTGAGTAAGCCCAGGTTAGACTTCTGTGCCACTGACTGTGACTCATAGTTTTTGGGGGGAGAGATCTTTCTCCCTTGGTTCACCATGTACCACAGGAACATAAATATGTTTTCTATTTTAAGGTTAACTTGTGGAAGACCTCCGGGTGGATGTTGTTGATTAGTGGCTGTAATTTCAGGTTTAATAATGTCAAGTTGAGTAGATGTCACTCCAACATGTCTGTAAAAATGTGCTGTAATCCTTGTTATCTTTATCTCTCACTCAGTCCCATTTCTCAGGATCGCTGTGCTCATCGCTGGAAGCAAGCTGTTGGCATATCTAATGGAAAACAAACAAGGCCAGTTACAATTATCTAGACTATTTTCCAGAATACATTGCACAGTGCATCTGCTTTTTATTGCAAAGATGAACAACTGAAGTTTCTACTTGTACATTTGCTAAACTGTCTTTACTGTCTGTTCCTAAAAAACAGTGTAAAAGGTACAATCCAAATTAAGAATGGAGTATCAAGTCAATAATAATTAAACGATGTGCATTACTTTACTGACACCCTTCAAATAGCAAAGTTTATTCATATTGCTATTTCCTCCTAAAACAAAAAAAATAAAATAAAAATCAGCTAAGAAAAGTTTTGAGGTCATACCTTTCCTTGTTGAAAATAAAACAAGACTGCTAGTTTCAAAATAGCTTTCAAGGACAACACTAAATCTACCTTTTGCAACTTCAACTTCTCAACTTCTCCTCTTTGTACTCTCCCCAGAGCCAAATTTACTCTGCTTTGGTTTCAGGTGCTTGTTCGCAGCCAAAAGAAGAGTGGGTGGTCATTTCTTCCCTGTTTTCCATGCATTTTCAATTCCTTGACTTTGAGTGTTAACACATGGAGATGTATTTGATGTAGGATGTGCCATGGGATGTCTTATCTTCAATGTAATCCGCCACATCATCAATATTAGTGAGCGTTCATCTCTGGCCATTACTGCTGCAGGTTAACGTTGTACTTTTGTGAATTTTGATGAGATGAAACAGACCCTGACCTCATCTTATTTTGCAGTGACTAAAAACATCAAAGCACCTTCAAATAATGATACAGCCTGAAATGATTTCATTACAATAGACTATCCACTTTCATTTCTGCAATATGTGACACAACCTTTTAGAGATAATTACATCATTAATTAATCTTTACATCTTAATTAAATTATTTTATTGATTTGTTTTTGGGGTGTTTTTTTTTTTTTTTGGTTGCATTAAGTTTTAGACAATAGTGAAAGATGCTGATTATGATTTCCCAAAGCCAAAGATGACACCATCAAATGTTCTGTTCTGTCCAACCATTCACAACCCAGATGTGATCAGGAATTAGAAAATATTCACATTTAATAGCTGAAATCAGAGAATTGGGACTCCTTTTTTTCTTAATTTAAATAACTTAATCTGTAATTAAAAAGACTGTTAGCCTGGAGAATACAAGTACCCATCCCGCTTTGAATTCATGTTTATTATCTTATTTGACTTTACACTGTTTTAACTTAGCATAACTAAATTTTTGGGTAACTACATTTCAAAGTACTTAGTTAATGTTCCAATGATGGCAGGAGGTTGTAACCCAACCTTCTCTGCTTCTGACTGGCTTTCCCTTATATTGTTACCCTAATGTTAAGCAATCTAACCCTGCATGCCTAAATCTTACCTGTAAAAGCAACAAGTCCCATAGTCAATCAATCAAAGGCAGATTGCGGCGGGCTATGACACTGTCCGATTGTTAACGTCAAATGGGGCTAACTGTCATTTATCTTACTGCCGTCCTTCCAGTTTGTGCTTCTCATTAGGCTGCTGAACCAAAATTTTTTTGCAACCTCAAGTTTTGTTTTGATTTATTGAGTTACTAAGCACGGCATCTGTTTATCCAAGAGATAAATTCGAGCCAAGCTTACCGCTGTTTGAGGACAGGGGCCATTCAGCTGTCATGCCAAGAATGGCAGCCGTTATCTGATAGACCAATTACCAGAATTTAAAGCTGTATTATCAGGTGTATTTATCTATATCAAACATATTTTCCACTGTTTAATATTTTCATATTAAATAACATGTTCAATTGCAAAGAACAAGCCAGGAAATATTATTTCAGCTCGCCTCCTTTTTTTAATTAACAGTCACAAAATTGTTCAAGAGAAACATTTTTAAAACATTTTTTTTTTAAATAAATAAAGCAAATAAAATGTTTCATGCCAGCTAGACAAGTCTTTGAAGAATCTGGGAATATATTCAAAACAGTGCATTGTCAAGAGTTTTGTTTTTCAAAGATCGGTTTGTATTTATCCATCAAAACATGATGCTGAAATCTGGAATAAATTAAAGTGTTTTATACTAGTTTTTATATTAGACTGGAGCTTATATGACCATCCCCTATCAAATGCATTCATCTATTTATTTGGCTCAAGTATAATCCCTGCGGGGGAGAGTGAAATACTCATCAGAATAAATTTGACCATCAAATTAAAATGAAACAGTATCAGTATCATATGATGACCCGTCCATATGTATTACCAATTTTTTCCAAATAGCAGATAGATAGAACTTTACTCATCCACATGGGGATATTAGATCATTGCAGTAATAAAAGTAATGGGTTTTAGCCCCCTGTGACCCTAAAGAGGAACAAAAAGATATGGAAAATGAATGAATGACTCTGCAGATATGACAGCAGATATAGCTGCAGATCAGTGGCACATTTTTCAGTAAGGAATTACTGACACATGTACCTCTGTGCAAGACCCTGGTTTCTAATCACAAATCCAGGATGCTAAACAGTAGGCGTCCGGTCAGGTCATACATTCCCATTTTTACCAAATGACTATCTGCAGTATATTCATGTATCTACAAATTCATCTCCGCTATATCATTTGCAATAATAAAAAATATTCAAATTTTTCCATGTCTTTGCTTTGATGAGAAACATTAAAATAGGCCTGCACAGATATTAGTTTAGATGTTCCAATTGTAATAGGCCAGATGACATAATGATTGATTTAATTATGACTGTCCTCGTTTCCAAAGAAAATCATAAGAAGACATGTGGTCTGAAAAAACAGAAAATCTTTGATCTGAAGAAGGAGAGAAAAAATTTTAGGCTCACCATTCATCCATCAAATCTCAAAGGGACGTTCTCTCTGTCTTTCTCACATGCCTACTGCTGAGCAGTGGAAAGTCAGCCCATTCTCTCTCTTTTTTTTTTTCTTTTTGAGTGGACAAACCTCCGTGCCTGTGATGTGATGTATGAGAAAACACTGCTGTGATCTGTGGATACCTTTCTGTGTGCATTTAGACATGATGTAAAGCATAAATTGCTTCCAGACAAACATCTCATAGGTTAAGGGAGACCTGGCTTCAGAAAGCTGTTTTTGCCTTCACAAAATCTTATTTTTGGCCTTGAGAACTGCCCACTTAATTTTTCATTCACACCTCTGACCTTATGTCTGAGTATTACTGTAGCATATAGAGAAGAAGTGCAATGCTGCGGCAGCTGAGACAGAAAGGATAAACTGTGTTCGACGTCATGAAATACCACAGTAAGCACAAAGGATTTCTCAGGACCCCATTCTGTCCATTCTCAAAGGTTGATAGAAAAATAATTTAAGATATAAATGATCACATAATGCAGAGAATATGCTCAAGCTTAGACCATGCAGTTTTGGAGGCTGTCTTCTATTGAATACAAAGGTCTACCCTTTTATGATGGTTATGTATTGATCATAAATCTTTTATAGTATGGTTGATGTGTTTCCACCATTTCCTTTATACATTAAACAGCAGGACTTTGAATATTTGGCAAAGAATGGCAACTTTTAAATCATCTCAAGCAGCTGATCTCACTTTGCACTTGTCACATAGTCACATTAAACTTTCCCCTTGTGTACTTATACTAAGTTTTTCATTTGTGACACCCATTCTGCCTTCATAAATAATAGCTCTTTTCCTCCGTTGTTAGTTACGTAACTATCATCAGTTTTTCGGTAAGTTACATGACTGAGAAACATGTGCATTTAAAATGTTTTAATACAAAACACTGGTCTTGACTGAAATACAGTATAGTTTGTGATTACTGGGAATGAATTTGACCATGTTTTAAAAATTCTGCCCAAACAGATACAAACAGGGATGAGACTTAGCAAAGAAAGTCATTTAGGAATAATGTCTTCCTAAAGGGTCAGTGGCAGTGACGGGTATATGCTAGTTTAATACAATATGTGACTTTTTAATTCAAACAGTCTCTCTAATACTAAAACAAACAACACAGCATATTAAAGTCATACAGAAATTGACATTTGTCCAAGTTTCCCAAAGCTGCAGTACGACTTTACACGAGTGAGGAAAATGAATTTGATTGGCCATTATCGAGCGGGTGGGATGTTCATTTTTTGGGGCAGGACACTCCATGTTTGGATTGGAATTTGTTGGATGTTGTCCAGCTCGATGTGCGAGTGTGTTTAGCGAACATTTGCGATGACAGTGGACGTTTGATTGACAGATCCTCATATCATTGGTTGAAATATATTGTACAAGGTGATGCGCAATTTGTTGGCCTGCATTATTCTACATGAAAAAAAAAACCACTTTCAACCCGATTTATTCAAAAGTGGACCACATTGTCTGATAGATGAGTAATTACTCTGATTTTTAAAGCCAGAGTGAGATGAAATTAGTTTTTCGTTTCTGAATGACTTTAAGGATTACCTAAAATATATGCTACTAAATATTGACCTCCTTATCTTATTTTCAAATTAATCAATAAATCACAGGAAATGTATTGTATACAAGTGTGTGAACCATTGTGTCAATTATTCCACAGATGTTTTGGGAAATTTCCCTCACAGTCAGAAATGAATAAATGCCTTGAGACAGCCTTTTTTATGTATTTGGTGTAATGTGAAGTTATGTCAAACAGCAATATCAGTTTATCTTGGCTGAAATGTTGAGTGTCTATAGAATCAAATGACATAAGCATGATCCCATATGAATCATTGAATTGAGCAAAACTATAGCAAGTAAACTAAGGGGTGTGGGGGGTGGAGGGGTGTTCCTTTTTCCCAGCCTTGTCTGAGGGGAGGCCCACAGTCTAAAACATTGAAAATCCCTGACGTAGAGAATCACAGTCTGTATATATGTCAGGGTTTGGCTCACTGCACAGTTCTTTCAGGTGATCAGACATCACTACATACAGCTTTATGAGGCCCGAGAGACAATTCTTTGGCCATTTAGGAGTTTATCAAAATCTGCAACAACAATCAATGTATCACTCCCGAACATTTCAGATACCTGACCATACAATGGTAATTCTTGGCAATAGTCATATTCTTATCTTTATTACAATATTTAAATATAA
>JANJYP010009947.1:0-10696 GCA_024605115.1 Rastrelliger brachysoma | reverse complement strand
ACACACACACACACACACACACACACACACATACATAAGCTTCAGGCGATTCACAATATAAACTCATACACATTCACACCACCTGCAGTTCAGTTTCACACCTCTCGTGAAATCTCTTTGTATTCCAGCTACTGTTGACCTCCGCTGTCTCTTTACAACAGTCAACTGCTGAACATTTTATAGGACTTACTGTACCTATTTTTCAAACTGGAATATTTTACAAAAACCTTTGAAATATAACTCCAGACTGGTTTTTTTAGTCAGTATTGGGTGCATGATATTAAAAAAAAAAAAAGAGAGATATCCCCTCTACACACAAGGAAGCAGCTCTATTTAACCAGCTGTTGCATGTCATCCATTCAGATTGGAGATACTTAATAATCGTCATGCTTAACAATAATAAAGCAGTTATGTTGTCCACTATGTCCTCACTGTTTAATCAAATATGTATCCAAATAAGCTGCTGATTATATGTAAGATTATTACAATTATTGCCACTTTTATTTTTTTTGGATGGATGAATAGATGGATGGATAGAGAGAGACAAAGTTTAGTGTTAGTTTCAGTTATTGACACTTTTAACTTACTATAAAATATTTCGGTGCAGCTTTCTAATGAGGTTTGTAACTAATGGCTTTATTAAAGAAACATTCAAAAGCCATTAATAGAAACATTTTAAGGTTACCAGGATGTGGAAAATAAAATAATATTGACAAAAAGGACTAAAATCAATTGATTATAGTAGCGTCATTATTACAACTGCAGAATTATTTAAACCCCTTTGTTAATGACTTGACGTTATGACATAACGACAGAGTATTATCCAATATGATTATCTGATTGTCTATTTTAAGGATGTACTGTAAGACACAAATCAACATTAAGTAATAGATTACCAACTGAATTATTACCAAATATTAATGAGAAAGAGAGGATTTTTAACAACCTGGCAACCCAAATGTCACAAACGACTGATATTTACAAATAATAAAACTGATTTTTGCATTTTATTTATACATTATTACATGAGTACATAAAGAGAAAACAATTTGACTTGTAATTAGATAACAGCACGATTAGGCAACATTAACAAATTAATTATTGATTTGTTGAATAAATAGTTATTATTATTAGAGACCGCTGCAGGTTTTATGTTTGTAGACATGATCATTCTTTAGAGTATTTAAGAAAGTAAGATTATATTATACTAATATATTACCAACATTTATGATTTAATTATTACCAAACATAAATTAGAAACAGCAGCCAAAGAGGATTTTTCACAACCTGGCAACCCAAACTGTTTAAATGATTAATAACGCCATTAACTGCAACTTAAACGTCGTTTTTAAAGAAAGTGGCACTGACATGTTTTATTGATAACATCCTAACACTGTTAATAGGTAGTTATAGCCTGGTGACTTTGTACATACACAACCGGTATATAATAAAAATACATCAGAGATACTACTTTGCAACTGTTGACATGCAGTTAGAGTTATTATAACTATATAGTGGCAATAATTCATATACATTTTGGATATATGCAGTGTTTTAAATTAGATTCAAGTTTCACACGTTCAAATTTAAGTTTATTTTAAACCCCCTTATTGAGCATTTATAAACACTATATCAACATTTGGTTTAAAACACACTATAATGGAGATATAAAGATACTTTAGATTTTATATTAATTTACAACTTTAACTCTTATTGCACCTTTAAGTATCTATACTGCTAATTAATGAATACTTAATAATGTTTTCATGAGTTTTTAAATAGTGTTAAATCTTCTTTTGAATGATTTATATATGTTTTAAGACATTAGACATTACTATTTTTACACCATTATTTTTTGTTAATTAACATCTAATAAATCTTATTATAACTGAAGGCAACTGCAGTACAGTATAATGTGTTATAAACTATTTAATAAGTGTTTATATTCTGCTTATAAATGCTTAAAAAGGGGGTTTATAAATGAAGTATTAACCAGTATTTCTCTGTATTAGTGTTATCCTTTTATCCATGACATTGACAGCTGCTGATTTAAAAAAAAACAACCACTGTGTGTACTTGATTGATTGATTGATTGATTAATTACCAACGCCGGTATCTGAATTACTTCCTCCAGAGGTTTTGGGCATACAGTGTTGTTTCCAGACATAGGACACCATAAGTACTGATGTCTGTTAGTTCATATTTGTTCAGGCGGCCCCAGCTCGCTCTACATTTGTCTGTACTGTGGAATAAATACAATTGGACAGTAATTTAACGTGTGTACGTGTGTTTTTAGGGCCCGAGCACTGATAGCGTGACGGCCCTATATATTACATCTACAGGAATTCTTTTTTTATTTATTTTTCACACAAAACAAAAGCATTTTTATGACTGAGTATTAGGGCCAGGCTAAAGAAAATAGAAAAATAAGTCAGGTACATGGAAAAAAAAAAGTAAAAAAAAATTGGGCATATGAAAAAAATGTAAAAAAAATTGGGCACATGAAAAAAAAGTTTAAAAAAATTAGGCACATGAATAAAAAGTTAAAAAAAAGTATGCAAAAGAAAAAAAAAGTTGTGTAGGTACAAGAAAAAAAATGCAGTTATATAAATTATACTTGTACCTCTGCAGTCATATTATGTTATTACATCTACATTTTACTGTACTGTGATTCATTATTTATTTTTATTTAAGTGAAATGAACTAACTGCTCAAAAACTTTGGTTGCAATCTACAACCTCACCACTAGATGCCAGTAATTCCTACACACTGGTCCTTTAAAGATCAGCATGCATCACACCCACTTATATATTGATTTTCCTCTTAAACACACAAATATATGGATATCTGTGTTGTTTTGTATATCCTTTTTTAAAAGTTCAGTCAGTTCTTTTTAATAATAATAATTTGTATTTTTTACTTTTCAGGATACTTCACAGTTTAACTGCTGCAGTAACAGTGCTCTTGGTTTTTAAATCACTGCACTAAAACATATGTACAGTATTCATCCACAGTGGAAATTAAAGCACCATTTATTCTAGTTCATATTATTTTAGTAACCTTTACGAAGAAAAAAAAACTCCATGATGAAGTTAAAAACATGTAGAGCAAGTTTCATAATAAAGTGATTTCAGGCTGGGCTCTTATTCTGAAAGGTCACAAAAATAAACTTCGACCATGTTAACTCAGCACCAACAGCTTATGTCATTATTTTATTGTTTTGTTACATCTTCTCTTAATTTTTGCAATTAAATGTCATTGTGTGTGTGAAACCAGCCTCAGGTTTTAAAGATTAATTTTTTAAATCATGAATAAATAGAGTATTAAAATGGGCTTAACGTATTGTTGAATCTGGTCTTTTCATATAAAATATCACTACAAATTACACATAATTGACGCATAACATAGCACTGGAGTCTCCGTAAATGATTAAAACATTAAATTAAGCAAATTATAAACATTTAGTGTCTGTAATATGTCAAGAATCAATAAAGTTTGTCTGTCTTTGTGACACCAGCCTCAGATTTTAAATATTATTTCTCTCCAGTGTATGCAGAAAAATATTAAAATGTGCTTAATTCTTTGTTGGATTGAGTCTTTTCACATAAAATATCGCTGAACTCACCCTTTAAAAGACACAAACCACAAATAATCTGAGCACATCGGAGCACTGGGGTCCCCACCACCGATTAAAACAACATTAAATGAATGAAATTATGAACATTTAGTGTAACATGTCAGGCAGAATTAAAGTTTTACAGAAATAATGAAACAAGTCACAGCAAGAAGAAGTAGCCTGTCTTTATTTATGGCAAATGAAAATCTGTTTCATTTCTGTAGATGTGTTTTTTTTTTATGGATCTCTTGAAATGAAAGTTTGCGTCTCAGTTTCTTTGATTATAGCGCCCCCGTTAGGCCGATAAATGTAATGTAACGGTTAAGTTGTGTTTTAGGCTCTGTTTCTCTCAGTCGATCATATATTACATACAGCATCAACACAAACACACATTTGGCTCATTTTTCTTTTTTTCCCCCTCTTTCTCTTCTTTACACATAAACTCGATAAACCCTGTTCGCCCCTGAGCTGAAACACGGGGCGGAAACAGGAAGAAAATCCTCCAAACGAGGCGCGATATTGCACAAAATGGCAACAGCTGTTTATAAAATTTTGCCAAAGTGAGGATATTCTATGATTCAACCCTATAAAAATGTATTTAAAACAAATAATTTATCTTTTTTTTTGTTATTTTTTATGTCTCTTTGTTTATAATGAAGCACTTGTGACTTATATCACACATACAGAAACCTTGTAAATACACTTCACAGCAGGGATGGAAGAGCTCGTTGAGTTTTTTTTTTTTACAGCTGGACGGATGCATGGATGGACGATGGGAAGCGATGGCAGCCTGTACAGCAAAAGGGTTTTTTAGGAGGGGAAGGGAGGGGGGAGATCACACACACATATAGACGATAAGTCATAAAATCACAGCTGAGCTTAAATCAGCTCTTTCATCAACAGTGAGATATCTTCTTCCTTCCTTCTCTGAATGTGTCTATAGTGCACGAGGCCTCTTGGGGGTGATTTGTTTGCTAGCTTGTTCCTCTTCTTGCAGCGCAGAGCGGAAAGATTTGACTTTATCTGAAACAAGAAAGAATATAACGTGAGAAGATGATAAAAGAAGAACAAACAAAAAAACAAAAAAACTTAGAATTTCTGAAATTAAAGTCACAAATCTCTTTGAATATTACCCCACTCCCCCCGCGTCGGTATTTTTGTTATACGCCGTCATAATAACAGGATATCTGCTGATTTTTAACACTCTTTAACACCTCTGTAAGGAAAAATAATATGAACACTGCCACAAAATAATAAAACAGATTACACTACTGTAAAAAAGACAAGAAATAAGCAATGTAATAAACTTACTTCTGATGCTCTGATACTTGAATTTTATTTATTCCAGGCATAGAAACTTTAATTTGATAGGAGAGAGGGATTCGAACTGGGATCAGCTGCGTACATGGCATGCGCACAAACCACTCACTCCCCATCAAAAACTAACTTTAAGACATTTCCAGACGTTTAAAGGATCTAAAGCGTCTGATCTTTACCTCTCAGCTCGGTGAGGATGTCGATCTTCTGATCCAGGATTTGTTCAAGTTGAGTTGCATAAGACTCGACGTCGTAGTCTACCTCCTCCGTCATCTCCAGAAGCACCTTCTCCTCCTCCAGACAGCGGATCGACTCCTGAGAGACAAAGAGATGAACTTTAACACAATTTAGAACTAATTAATTAACAGTGTGAATAAATGTGTGTGTTCATTGGACTGTGGGCACTGGATTCCTGTAATTATAAAAAAAGAGACAAAGGATGTTACCTGATTACTTTAGCATATGTCAATAATACTTCAGGTAGAATATAAAAAGTGTAAAAGCTGGTGTGATAAAGAAATCTGAAGCACTGGAGAAGATAACATATACAACATATCAGAGATTAAAGGAAAAGGAAAAAAAGACAGTGTCCACGTGTACATGAAGGCTAAACTAGATTCCCTCTCTATATAAATGAAGCCTACTGTATTTTTTATTATACATTGATTTTTCTGTATATATTAATTATAAGGGGGAGATTTCCTCAGAAAAGTATGTACTGTACTCCGTACTCATTTAAGAATACAGCTCACTAAATATTTGTGTAAGATCGTATGTAGTCGTGTTAGCAGCTTCAGTGATTACAATGTCAGTCTGTTAGTCAAACACAGAAAATAAACCTTATGACTTTTCATCTAACACCATCATCATTTTATTTAATACTTTAAATCCATCCACATGAACACGGGTATTTTTAAAACCAAACTTTTTCTGATCTCCGGTTAAAAAAAAAAAAAAAAAAAATCTTCGTTCTCCACAGGAAACCAGAGAAATCCACCTCAAGCAACGTCATGGGAATCTCCACTGTCTCCATGGCAACACACTAACATCTACTGTTTACCGTGACACACAGTGGCATCAACACAAAGGATGACAAGAGAATAATAACTGCAGGTTTCCTGTCCACACTTAAACAGGAAAATCGGACTTTTCAAAAGAGTTCATCCTCGACTCCGGTTACAAAAAAGTCCGGTTTCATGATTCCACAACTGTGGTTATGTGTGTGCGACGGAGGTAGGTTCACGGAGTTATACACTCGCCCACCGCTGGGCTCGAACTCACGTCAACATCAACATCCCGGGTCGGGAGACGAACGACCTAGCTAGCCAGTCAACTGACTGAGGGCGCACTTAAAGTATGGGGGGGGGGGGGGTGTTCAAAATACCCGTGTTCATGTGGACAGAAATACCAAACTACATTACACTGGATAACAGTAATATTGTACCTGCCAAATTGTGAACATGTTAGCAAGTTGAATTTAAACATTGAGCTCAAGTACATCCTCACAGAGCTGCTAGCATGACTGTAATATTAATATTCCTTTGAACTCTGAAGAAAACTCACTTTTCAAACTCCCTTTGCCTCTTATATCTCCTTGAGTAGCGCTCACCCTCCAGTTTTTAAGTTACAAAGCTGGCGTGGTCTCTCGGCTGTACTGTACCTGGAACACGGCTCTGTGATCCTCCAGGACCTGCTCCTCCATCTCCACCAGCTGGGACACCGCCTCGTGGAAGGTAAAGAGCTGCGGGGAAACCTCTTCCTCCTACAGAGAGAGAACGATCAAGTCTGTTTAATATCGGAGACAGTGAACTGAGGCTCTGCAGTTTAAAGTCGTCGTTATAGAAAGAACTGTGTGGTTGGTAGGTCTGGGCAATTAACTGAAAATAACCGTCATTTAAACGCTGTGTAAAAAGATCAGTTATACGACGGACTGGGGACTATGAGTTTTTAAATATGTATAAATCATCGTTAAAACGGTGTTGGAAACAAGCAGACCTGCCATCTGATGCATGGACATCACTGAGTCCAGACTACACCGCTGTTACTGGATTCAGCTCCAGACCAGTGCTCCACCCGCTGATACAGAGCAGAGGAGAGCAGCCGACGCTAAAGTAGCGCTAGCATAAAGCTAACCGTTATAGTCATAAATTACAGAGCCGTTGACATGGCAACCGTTGGCGTGTCAACGCTCGTCTATTATACCGGCCACAGTAGCGGCTTCTGTAGAGGAGATTATTAAACTAAGTTTATTTAGAATAGACTGAAAAAATGCAATAATCGCAGGTCTACGTGGTGGTGGCATTCTTCGTCAACTTTCACGGATAGTTTGACTCATTTTGACTCTACACTGCCCCCACGGCTTCAGGTGGTATTGCTCCGTTTCATTCGGAGCTCTCCGAATAGCCAAGCTCAGACCCGACAGACCCACTGACGGATGAAACGGCCTCCGGATACGGATGAAAGCGTCCGTATCCGTTAGTTACGGAGGGTATAAATGGGCCTAAAAAAGTCCAATTCAAAGTGTATTTTATTGTCAAATTCCCTATATAACTGACATTACAAGGAGGATTTCAAATGTCATTACACCAGACCAGATGTGCACTTTAAAAAACAGAACAAAAACATTAGACATACAGACTTCCAACAGCTTCATCCTGGTAATGTGTGAGTGCAATATGTAGGTGTAAAAAATAAAGTAAAATTCAGATAGCATTTTTTAAAATGATAAAATATAAAATGAATAGAAGAAATGCTAGATATTTTTCTTCTGCCCTCTGATTTAACACAGAACAGCAATTTTCTCAGTTTTTTTTTGCAAATTGATGCCACCTTAAATCTTCTGTGCGACTACTTTTGTTGATTCCAGTTTATTTATTTGAACACACGTTAAAATTAAATAATGGAATATAACAAAATAGAAATGACAAAATTTTCAGATAAACAACAAAAAAAAACATCCAATGTTCAAAAAAGGGTGGAGGAAGTAGGAAGGAGCTTTTCTAGTCCTGAAGAGCCTTAAGATAAGACTTATTTATTGTAACCATTTGTAGGTCACAGCAAATCATTTCTTTGCCTCTCCTATTTCTTTGAGGCCATAACAACAAAAAAGTTAAGTTTTACAGACCTCTGCATACCTCATTTGTTCATTCTGGTTGTGTACAAGATTAAAAATGAAACCCAACTTCAAAAACGTCAGTAATGATTTGTGCTTTTTTTCCACACTAACAGAACCTGTATCTATAGCAACCATAACAATCTATTTGTGCGTTACATACCTTGCTTAAAAAGTTAAATGGATTAAACAGAGCTTTTACGTCATGATTGTATAATGATTTTATTCTTGATGCACAGCGGTAGAGTTTATAGTCCTGTAATTACAATTACTGCATGATATATGTAAAAGAGACCAACTAAACCACCTTAAAAACAGAATAACTTATCACAGAGCAGGAGTAGAACTTTGTCGTTTCGAACTTTCCTTTTAAACAGTGATATGACCGATGATGATACTCCACAGCTGCTGTAATTATCCTGTATTTATTTTGATTTTGATGGATGATGTCGTGATGTAAAATAGTGACTCAGTCATGTGGCTGTCTGCTGCTCCTTCACCAGATGTTAGCTGTGAATCTTTTTTTTTTTTTATATCAAAAAGGTGTCTGATCATGAACTGAAGTCTCTTCTTCATGTGGAAATATTAGAGTGGAAAGTATTCTTACATAAAATAAAAATTAAACAGCGCAGTACAGATGCTTTTGTGCAAGAAAAAAAAATGCATCGACTGCAAGAGTTTGACCTCTGCTCACATTAAAATACTAAACTGGGTCATTATGCTCTTGCTACTGGGCACGCATGGAGGACAGACGAGTCGGTCAGCTACAGAAAAACAACAGTATATTATTTCTGTTTCTGCTGCAGCTTCTCGACATTTAGTTTGTTGTGAACAGATTTCAACAGTTCGGGTGAGGTAAAGGTGGTAGAGTGTGACGTTTAACTCTAAATAAGTAGACGACTCTTCTTGGTGAACATATGTGTGTCTGTGTGTGCATGTACGTGCTTTACAGTGCACGTGTGTGTGAGATACAATGTATGTGTGTGTTTGTGTGAATGTGTCTCTGTGAGTGTGTGTGTGCGTGTTTGTATGAGTGTCTGAGAGAGTGTCTGCATCTGTGTATATGTCTGTGTGTATTTTACAGTGTGTGTGTGTGTGTGTTACAATGTGTGTCTGAGTGTGTTTTACAGTGTACATGTGTGTGTTTTACAGTGTGTATTACAATATGTGTATGTGTGAGTGTCTGTGAGTGTGTGTCTGCATCTGTGTGTATGTCTGTGTGTATTTTATAGTGTGTGTGTGTTACAATGTGTGTTTGAGTGTGTTTTACAGTGTACATGTGTGTGTATGTGTATTTTATAGTGTGTGTTACAATATGTGTATGTGTGTATGTGTGCGTGCGTGCGTGGCTTACATTCTGTTCACAGAGCAGCTTCAGGTCGTCTCTCTGCGGGGAGCTGCCGACTCCCCACTGCGCCTCGAGCACCTCCAGCTGGTTGACGTGTCCTCCCTGACGACTCTCTACAGCCGCCGCGGGGTCCACGGCGAGCTCCTTCACCCTGACAACACATCAGCAACACAAACATCACGGCTACCGTTAACGCTGCCGGGGGATCTCACGAGCAACAACAAGCAACGAACAGACATCCTGCAGGTGGAAACGCTCAGCGAGTCCAGGAGGAAGCAATCATGATGCTGCGTGACGTAAGAGGGGAAGGTCTGAATGAAACTGATAAACAACGGAGACTTGGTGCAGGCTTTAAGGGAAAGTAAGTCTGAAAATAAATAAAACAGGTAAACATCAACAAATAAATAAGAACAATAGATTATTTGGTTTTAGTACAATAATTGACTTATAAAGATTTTAAACTTGTTAAAGATGAGTTATCCTTCTTCATTCATGTTTGTGTAATGATGCAGCTGAAAGGGCAGATTGCATTAATGATGCATTCAAGTGCTCATGTGCATATCAGAATTATGAATTTTGCAACACAGATGTTAGTGAGCCTAAACTACAAGTGTTTTTCAAGATTCACTGATTTGTTTGGTGTGTAAAATTCAGCTTACTCTGAAAATGTCCATCACAAACTCCCAGAAAGTGAGAGTGTGAAAACTAGAAAATATTACATGTGAAAAGCTGGAAATTAAATTGAAAGGATTATCTGGGGTCAAACGCTAACGTGGATGGGCGAGGGGCATATCATTTCACCGATACAAAATGCTGTTTTTATACCTCTTCTAATGTCTCATACATCATCACACTTGGTCGTAAGCAGAGGGTCCACACTTATTTTTTTTCAGAGTTCCAAGTTGTCCTTAACGCAGCACTAGCTTCCTGTAAGGTACAAGCTTGATAAAACTTATTCTACACACTCTGTCCTAACACATGAAGAGCTAGCGACACTTTGGTTTGTCTTTAAGGACTCTACGTACTACCACGTAAAAAACACACATCCAATTAACATGATTTTGATATCAACTCAACATATGTTCTCCTACCTATGTGTTTTACTCCAGATAATCCCTTTAAGTACATTTTAATTATGAAAATAATTGATTTATTTTTTTGCTGATTAATTAAAACTAAAATATATTATACATTAAATTTCACTGGCAGAATCTATATTTTAAAAATGTAAAAATTAATATTGTGCTTAAGTTTCCAGACTCATTGATTCATCTGTGGTGCTTCCCAGGAGCCATGATTACTT
>JANJYP010009945.1:0-11409 GCA_024605115.1 Rastrelliger brachysoma | reverse complement strand
CCTTCAGTTTGTATTTCACCGTCAGGATTATCTCCGGTGTTAGTTGCTTAATCTCCACCTCCGTAGTGTGTTGCATGTTGTGTGTTTGCTCAAGTTCAACCAAAGTACATTCCACAGCCTTACATGGTGTTCTAAATCAATCTTGTTTAACTCAGTCCAGGACTCATTAAGTATCTAATCCAAATTTAAGATGTAAAAGCCACTTTTTTTAAAACCTAGATTAACTATTCTAGATTAAGGCACACTCTGACTCAATTAATATCCTGCAGGGGAAACCTAGGGTATTAAATAATGTGTACTGAAATGACACAGCATCTGCATTCTGTTTCTATCTCTTTGTACATCCTGTTTTTTTTCATATCCTGTTCTGATAAATCCCTTACTCTCAAACACAGTCTGTCTCTCTCTCTGAGTCTCCATGTGGTTAGCAGAGAGATGGACTGAGTGCAGATAGACTGTATTTATGTAGTGGCGTTCTAGGCTTTTGTCTTCTCAAAGCTCTACATGCCAACATTCACCCAGTCACTCATACATTCATACATTTATCATCAGGAGGGTTTTGTAATGCTTATTGCTGCCAATGCCTATTAACTCCATATCAGTGCCTCTTGAGAAAATAGTTACATTCTCTTTATTGGGGCATTTAAGTCTTTGACATTTATTGCAACTGCAGCTCATGGTAAGAACAATTTTATGGTAGTTTTACATTATTCGACTGCCAGCGTGCCCAAATATGGGTCCTGGCATTGTGGGTTCACTATACTGCTAGATGAAAGTGAAAAGGCTGAGTGAGCAGGGTTTGGTGAACAGTGATAACATAGATTTGTATGATGATATGTTGAAGCACAGTGTATGAGTTAGGTTAAGGCAAAGAGGGGATTTAGACCTAACACTTTTGGTCAGTTAGTACTCTTAGTCAAGGGTAGACGTACTGTATATGGAACAGTCTACCATTGACAGTGTGGGTATGTGAAACATATGTCATGTTCAAGGTACATTTGAAGAATTGGCTTAAAAATGGTCAATCCTGATTTCACCGTTGATGTGAGTGCAGGATTGATTATATTGGTTTGCTCTTGAGACCCAGTGTTGTAGAAGCTGCCATCATCGTATGAATGGTCTAATATGGCATGTAGTGTAAAAGACTAGAATAGTGTCATTTAAGTACAGTCATTTACTACTTATATATTGGCATGTATATATTTTCCACCACTGATGTGCCAATTCAGTTCAATCTGTCTCATTAATTTTGTTATATGTAATAGTTTATTATATATTTAATGATATATGATATGTTACACAGATTATATACGCAGAAACAGAAGGCATACAATAACTGGTGCAATAAAATACATGCAATTGCAATTTTCAGATGAAATAGGAGAATGCAATCAGTGCACAATATGTACCTCTGAGCATGGATGAAATACATACACAGTCAGAACTGACAAAGCAGCATTTATGTTGTTTTAGGGAGTCACTATGTGCAACTGCAAGGTACTGCCTGTTTACAGTGTCTCTGGATGGTAGGTTTGTGATCTTTGACCCAGTTAAGCCCAGCCATACTGCTGATCCTCAGGATAAAGCATGCTCACCGGGGACAGCTTAACACTGACCTACACACTTCATAAAAAAAACATGCTATTAATGTTGATATAGGTGAACTAGACTGAAGCATGCCATCTGACTCTCTGCCAGAACAGTCTCACAACTATGCAGGTCAGTTTGAGGTTGGGGGCTGCCCTTCAAGGAAAATTGCTGAAGCCAATGGATTAGATTCTTTTTGTAGCTAAATCCCTTCGTGCACATTAAAGCAAGTATAGCTCTACATTTTAAGCAAACACATGTTTAATTACAGGCATAGCAACAAAGAAGCGAGCAAACAAGTTTTAATATTTTCCATTTTGTTTTAATTTGTCATGACACTTTTTATCCTTTCATTTCTGTAAAATAATGTGACAGCAAACCTATTAGTTGAAAGCATTTTCAGAATAAATGTGACACGACAGCGACTATCTGTGAGGTAAATGCAACACGTCATAATCTTATAGGGGAAATGGGATGGGGGGAGAGGTGAAAGAATCGAAAGCGCGGAGAGATTTATTCACGTTTCAGTCGAGCGTTGACACGTCGAGAACACAGCTCTCGAGAGTTAGAGGTCAGCAGCCTGTCTCAATCTGGCTATATAGGCAACAAATTATAGCTGCAGGAACAGCCCCAGCTACTATCACCAAGGTCAGTCACAGGGCAAACGACATTTGTTACATTTTATTTATTTTTTATCTGCGTCTGTCTCTGGATATGTGTCAAAATTCGAATGATAGACAATCATACCTGATGAGGATAGACTTGAAATGCCATCTATATAATATATTTGTCAAATTTAGTTCTAGCTTTGGAGAAAACTAATAAAATGTATCTTGTCATTTATGTTATGTCCTAAAAGAAAATACAGATAAACCTCAGGGTCAGATTGACTTAGACTTTTTTCTATGCTGTGTTTTTTTTTTAGTACAGATTTGATTTGATGACTTGATGCATTCTGTCTCAAACAAATGTATTCATCATGCAGACTCTCCTGTATTAAAGGAATATTGTGTAAATGATAGAAGACAGGGTCACACGCTTGTGATGGTCAATGTTGAAGGAAAAATCCTTTCACCTGTTTTTACATGATTTTTTTCAAAATAAAACATGTAAACACAGCAACGGACAGGGTTTACAAAAGCTGCAATGGTTCTCAGTTACTTGAAAAAAAAAGATCTTTATTGTACTGAAATCTCTACGACATCAGAAATAAAGTCATCACACCATGGAAATATCAAGAGAGCTGCATTTATCCAGTTATCTAAAGATGGGAAAAAGGACGAATATAGATTGATAACTTAGAAATAAGAAAATAAGATTATGATCATTATGATCATTTTGTATCAAACAAACCAAAGTATTTTTGCTTGTACTAATTAAACTTTTAATAGCTGTGTAGTAAAATTACTACATGATGTAACAGCTTTGTTTAGTATGTTCATTAAGAATTAAATGAAATGCATAAGCATTAGCCCCACTGTATTTGTAGAATAGGTTAGAGTTATAATAATTATTGACAACTACTATATCAATGAATAGGGTCTAGGTTACTGTAACAGTTCCTATACACCCCATACTGACCCTGAAGCTATTCTCTTAGTGTGTGACTACACTGTAAAAAAATGGGGGTCAAAATCAAAGATAGATCAATTTCAAGTTCAGTTGACAGTGCCACATTCCTGTTCATCAAATCACACAAATTCACAAATCATGGTGGACTTTTATGGTCAAATTAGCTTTGGACCATAACAGTGATGTTGTGAGGGGCATGGCTTTTCCAAAATATGTTTTATTAAATTTTAATTTTAATTACATGACCATAAAAAAAACAGAACAAAAAAAATTATAATGATAAACTGGCACAAACAGAGAAAGGCTAATAATAACATATTAATATTTGTAACAGTACAACACTAGCAGCAGTCTCAGATATTGAAAGTATGGCGAAAATGGACGGTAAGAATATGTATTATATATTGTAAATATAAAGTGAAGGAATGCCAATGAATATGTACATTTATGGAATGTATCAGCAATGCTTTGATCATCTATGCAGATGATCATGTGATCGAAGAGATCACTAAGATTAATGTAGCTAGGTGAAAAGCCTGATGGCCAGAGGAAAGAACTGTTTGCTGTGAGTTTGGTGGTCTGCCTGTATGCTCCAGTATTATCTACCAGACGGCAGCAGTGTGAATAGTCTATAGCCTGGCTGGCTTTAGTCATTTGTGATTTTCCTAAGGCATCATGTGGTAAATGCTTTGCACAGGGGGGAAGTGGCAGCCAATGATGCACACCACTGTTTTCACCACCCTCTGGAGGGCTTCACATTCAGCAGTGGAGAAGCTGCCACATCAAGCAGTGATACAACCAGAGAGGATGCTCTCAGTGATGCAACTGTAGAAGTTAATGCAAGTTTTACCAAACAGATATGCCAAATACCTTAAGCAATTATCTCCATATAGTCTGAAAGTCTGTTCCAGGTGAGTTAATCACTTGGTACTTGACATGTGGGTTGAGTGCCTAGTGTCTGTGCAATCATCAATTTACCCATCAGCATCTAGTATATGGTTTCAAAGAGTCCTGGGGAGTGGCAAGGGACTCCTCACTCCAGTGTTCAACTGCCTAAAGAACAGTTTCTTCCAATTTTATATGTTGTATGTAGATTGGCTGGAGAAGATATGACACATATTACATCAGGCAGGGTGGGGGATGGGTGTCTATAGTCGAGAATAACACATAGATAATAACAATGGTCAAGTGTCTCGTCACAAGGGTTATGTAGACTGCTGTTATAAAAGCGGGGTTGAACTCCATAGGGAGGTAGAGGGGATAGACTCCAGGTTCGGGATGTCATGCGATACCTTTCAATTATACAATGTCAAAACACAGACACTGCCCATTTTTTTTGAAGAACCGCTGGCACTGATTCTAGCGTTGGCATCAGGGCAGCACCTCTTCTGGAACCAATGGGGGCAGTATTCTTCAGAGTGTTCCAGTTGAAATGTACATTCAGAAGTTATGGGTCACGAACAAGTGGGACTACACATGGCATAACAAAAGCCACATGTGGAAGATGGCAGCTGTGCCAGCATCAACAGTCCCTCCTTGACTTGTGTATAATACAGGCACAGTATAGGTGGAAGCAATAGACCATTTATGAAGATGAGCAGGGAGGATGTAGCCTGTGTATCTGCAAAATAGTCACCCATGATGTCTGTTTTGATACAAATATACTTAAAATAACCATAAAATGATAAGGAAACAATATTAGTTACATGTTTCAATTATTATCAAACAAACTGTGATTGAGAATAATACACTCGAACATTTTTTTTTCTTTTGACAGTGTTGAAATTTCTTCTTTTAGAAACATGTTAAGGCAGGTGTTTGTGTTTTATACCTGTGCTCATTCTTTAGTCAACTTTTCTTTTTTTTTTTTTACCATGGTGTCATAATTGTATAATTTTACTGGTATTGGCACCGACTACTGAAATTTTGGTATTGTGATGCCCCTACTCAAGGTCTCATTAAACGTGTGATCTAAGTACTTTTACATCAGAAACTCACTGCTTTTGTGTTTACTTGATAGTTGTGTCCAGCAGGCAGGTAAATGTCTTAATTAATGTCTCAGTGCACCAATGTCCTGCTGGAAGTTAATCTGTGGGTGAGGTTTGCCCATTTTAGTGTCCAGGGACTGAATATTTGTCAGTGAAATTCTTGGGTCAGGGTTAGGATATTATACATTGAATATAACATACTGATTGAATTGACATATTTGCATTTCTCTTCAGTTGGGCACTTGTTGAAACCATGCGAAGCAGCATGAAGGAATTTCAGCACTTAAGTTAAGAAAAAGTCTAGTAGAGAGCAATTTTCCGAAAGTGGTTGTCAATCATATTGTATGAGCAACATGTACCCAAAAAAAAAAAAACCTATAAGATTTTGAATGTAAGTTGTCAAAACTGACACAAATAACTGTTTGCAAGGCTCAGTGGTGTCACCTGTTGACAAATGGTAAATGCAAATAAAAACTTAGTATGTGTATGCTGTAATATGGGTAAAAAGACAGTCACAAGTCACATTAATGTACTAAGATGTATCCCTCCACCAAAGCATATCAAGGAATGTTTTTGAGAAACACAAATACAGACCTTCATTCATTCATCAACTTGATTTAGCTAACTGAGACTGCTGAAGGATCACATTTATGCCGGTTGAATTTTGGAAGCTGAGTTCCAAGAAAATAGTTTCAGGGTAGGTATAGAGAGTAGGAACTGTTGCCACGACCAAGACCCATTTACATCTACATCACGGCACATCAGTATTGTATAAGACACAGTAGAAAAGTCCAAACCTGTCCTATACAGCTGGATGCACTCTTCTTACATAAAGGATGTCACTTCCTGCAATGCCATTACGTATTTTCAAAATTAACAAATTAGGATCCACATATTTTACTTGATCTTCAATCGAATATCATATTATAGCGTCATTTTCTCAGTCACCTAATATAGAATTTTGTAACATCTCTTCTTCTGCCACATGATTGTGTGGTTCATTGCTTGACCCAAACTATCACTTACATACAGTATATCACTTATATGACTCATCTTCATAGATTGTAGAAGTGTTTGTTTCACATCCTGCTCATTCATGAGTGAAATTACAGCAGTCGCTCCAGAACAGGCAAGTAGGAAGACAAGGACTATGATGACTTCTCTCGTCTCATTGTTTTGCTTCTTATTGCTGAGGTGTGAATGCAGAGAAATATATTGTCAAACATAATGTATAGAACTCTTCATAGGGTCAAGCATTTAAGAAAACATTTAGAAAGACAAGGGACACAGTTCACAACCGTGAACAATCAAATGACGGTAAATTTTACAACTTTTGCAAATTTACCTTGTTACTGAGTGTAATGCTGACATCAATCAAAAGACCCCTCCAAGTTCTGTGACAGCTTTAGTGTTCATCAGGGACCATTTGCTCAATCAATGGGCACAGATTAGTCAAAAAAAAGGCTGAGCCAGTGTAGTGAGCACGGCTGAAAGACTGAGCTATGAGAGTGTGACAAAAAACAGATGATTATTCCAGCACTGGAAAAAACTTAAGTGGCAGACACAGCTGCTGTGGTACAGCGAACCAGATGAAGCACTTGTCACTATAGTTCATGACTGGTGACAAATAGAAAAAAACACATTAAAACACACTGATTGATAACATTTATACAGCAATACTCTTGTTTTCCCACTGCCACCATGTTTAAAATGATAGTCCTCTATAATTTTCTACACTCTGTAAGCCATTTATAACACTGTGGACATGGAATACACACATCTGCTAACATAGAACCAACTTATAACAAGAGTCTTCATGCATCCATCTCAAACAAGTAAAGGAATATTAGTGGAAGCCGTGTATATGATATAGGGGGAATGTGAAGCACTGTGTCACAGATGCATGAGTTCATGCCTATCCTTGTGCTTATGAACACGATACATAAAGATTTCCTCTTGATATTGCTAAAACCGGAATCCTGAAAGTATTATGTGTTCTATCCAGGCTGGATTACCAACCAGGCAAAATATGCAAATGCCCAGGCGCCCTATCATCCCTGGGTTTACTCCATATCATTTGGATCTACATAATTTTTTTATTAATCTAAGCTTTGTTGATATTTGCACCACTGATGCACAATATCAACTATAGCAGGCCCTCTATCCTCCACCTTGTGAATCTGGTCTTGAAGAGGGACTTTGAATCTTTTTTTTTTTTTTTTTTGACTGATGTTGAACTTACTTTTTTCATGAAAGTGCATTTTATATTGTACTGAGGAAACTGAGGACAGGGTAGTATTATTCCATCATAGGAGTACAGTAAGACCAACAATTATTGTCATTATATTAGTCTAACAAATACTTCCCCAATTGAATGTTCAGTGAATTAAATGTATTGAACCATTCAGCTAGAGGATGACGCATTCAGAACCTTTAGCAACAAAGTTTTTAGCATGAAAAATTGTAGTTTATATTCACATTTGAAAAGTTGTGTGGGGAGTGGGTCCTCTTCTATAGACACCACCATGTTGTACCCCTATGTTCCTACCACAGCCTAGAATGGACAAACCAAGCACTGGCAGTCACTGTAGGTTCTCCTAAACACTTAGAATGAAATGGGATGGGCAGGAACTGCAATCTGCAACCTCACTGCTAGATGCCACAAAAGTCTATAAAGTGGTCTTTTAAAGGATCAATCAAATATTGGAATTGTTGCCAAGTTTTTATGTCAATTGATTAATCAACTAATCATATCAGGCCTACAGTATTACTATGGTTTGTGGGAGTCAAAAATGGCCCAACAACAAATTTTTACACCTGAGCCCTATCTGGCTACTTTTCCTACAAATGTATATATGCTAATAATGTGATATATTGATGAGGATGCTCAAGCTGCTGTTAGACTTGATCAATGAAGTCATGTGATCAGAGAGATTGATTTTCTTATAGGGTGTGTGTTGCGGTGCTGGTGTTTCACTCATCATATGCTGTATATAAGAGCACTGTAGGCCAAAAGTCATCACTTATTTGGTTATAGTTTCATTAGACCTTGGACATTACTTCTCTGTCCAAAGTTCTATTGTGGACAATTGGGTAAAGATAGAGTCTGACCTGCGTGACTCCAACTCGGAACATTTAGAGCTGCTCAAGAACACACCACGTCAATAATTTACATTCTGGGTTACAAGTTCAGATTCAAATCAGTGGGCAATGCCGGGGCACAGAATTGAAGTTTCATTGTCATGTAAATAAGCTGTAGCTCTGACTTCATTACCACAATGTTCAGTCATTCACTCAGTGCGGGGCGTGAGTCTGGAAAGAGCACATAAAGCCTTAAAATCAGGTTTAATGAGACAGAGCTTCTGACGAAATGCTATTTTTAGAATCCCACTGGATGAGGTTTCAAGATGAGGTTGCTGCTTACTGAGCAGACGAGTGAAAGGTGGAGGGGAAGGATTACCAATACGGTCATTCATTTCCTCTGTTTCAGGGAAGCGTTCAAGTATTTATACATTTGTTCAGCAAGTTCAATAGCTTTTACTTTTACTTACATGTTGCACTTTTAACTACGCACTACTCCTCTTCAGAAGATCCCACACAAGAAAATTTAACAAAGACAGAAGAAAACATGCAAGAAGTTGAGAAAATGTGTGAACCTATTCTTCTGAAAACAGTCTGGAAAAAGCTTTCTTGTTTCAATTCATATCTCAGAGTGAGAAAATGACTTTTCACTGGTGTCCAGGTAAAAATAGCCACTTCCTCCTCTTGGGCCTTCAACCTGAAAACCATGGCAACACACATTTGGATATGAATTGGCAACTTGATAACATTTGTATTCAATGTCTGGAACTTCTCCAGTCTGAGCATGACTTCTTTTTCAGTACTGGGTTTTTTTTTTTATGTGATTCTATCACTTTTTCATTTCCACAGACGCTTGTGCGATGACTCATCCAGCATTCAAACAGTTTGAAATAAAAGCCCAAATAATTGCTTTTGGGTAGAGTTGAATTTCGACCTTGTAAAATGTTTCAGAATATTGTTAGCATATTAGTCAGCATGTCAGCATCATCTACTTCATTTTCTCTGTTCTTCTCCGAGCTTGCTAATATCTCCATCTTAGACAAGTTCCAGCACTGAACTGCACCACTGAATCTGTCTCTCTGTCTGCTGCCTATTATCTCGCCGAGAAACACATTCAGCTGAAAAACATGAGTCGCTTTGCTTTTTCGCTCAAAAGAAGCCAGATAGTTTTTTTTTTTGTCTGTTCCTCACTCTGTCACAGTGGAGAAGCAGAGTGAACGTGTTTATATGCGCTTTATTTGGTCTTGGAGTTGTTTAATTTTTTTTTTTTTTATTATTTCTAATTGACTGAAAGATGAAAGTTATTATTTGTAAGGTTTGTGGTCACAGGGATAGAAAGCACTTTTTAAAACTTTTTTGTAACTATTTTTTTTAGGCAATGTATTATATTGTATTGTACACGCTGTCCATAAAGTATCTTTCCAATTTAACAGATTTATTATAAAAGCAAATGAATGAAGTCTGTGGACATTAATACAAAATGAGGAGTAGATATTGAAGTTCATTTTCCTCATTTACCGTAATACACCTCTATATGGGTACCATTAGGTGCACAAAGCACACCTAGATGGTACTCAATTTTCTTGTCATGTTAGCATAGCCTCATCAATGGTAGCAACAGCATCAACGTTATTTTTGCTTAAGGCCGTTGATGTCCCGTATCTTAGTTTGACACACGATATCTTTAACATAACCTCATACAAAGAACAAATCTGGTTAACATGGTATCTCATCAATGCTTTGTGTCTTTCTGTCACTACTGTATGTGGTTCAAGTTTTCATTTTCATTTTGCATTTTCAGATTCAGTATTTTGTCGTTAGGGGCAAGCATAAGAAATAGTGGATATATTACTCAAATGTTCAAAATAAATTTCACTCAAAACTGCTCATGCAAATATGTTTATCATAGAAAAAAGCTTAAAAATAATAAAAAAATAGTACATATTGTAAGTAGAGTAAATAGGAAAAGTAAAAAACAATATGCTGATGATGATGTTATATGATATAACAATTCAATTAGTACACATTTGAGCTACAAAATTACATTGATATCCCAGTCCCCAGTGGAAACTATAGCACCAACCCCATATGTAAGCAACAATACATTGCTTATTTACGCAACCTATATATGTGCAACTGATTTGCACTTTTCAATAACTCATCACTTTCTTAATTTCACTGCAATGAACTAAACTTCTTCCAACAATATAATAAATAATAAAAACTCTAGTTGCTGCAGGTTTTANTAACTCATCACTTTCTTAATTTCACTGCAATGAACTAAACTTCTTCCAACAATATAATAAATAATAAAAACTCTAGTTGCTGCAGACAATGCACACCATGCAGTGCGCACACACACACACACACACACACACACACACACACACACACACACACACACACACACACACACACACACACACACACACAGTGGCAAGCACAATGTGAGTATCCTGTAACCTGCAGATGTGACTGGAAAGCTGCCATGATTCATGCTATTAATCACAGCTGTGCTTTTCCTGGAATGACAATGTTTGCTGGAGAAAAAGTTCTGTACAGTAATAATAAATCCTCTAATGACATCCTCCTTCATTTAATTACATAGTTCTAGTTGTGGAGTTTTGTTTGGGCTTTTCAGAAACACCAGCAGCTTCCTCTCCTGTAAGTCCATTCTCACATGGTTTAACTTGTTCTTACTGTATAATGGCTATGACTCATTGCAAAGTACAATACTTGAAATAAAAAGGCTGATTGTTAAATGCCAAAAGTACCATCTTGAACCATTTTACCATTAAAATACACATTAATAAGAGTAAATGTAATGTATTAGAGGAACGTAAAGCCCAGATGCTGATTCCACTGAACTGACTGTCTTATTGCCTGCTACTGTATATCAGTCATCACATAATAGCACTAAGAAAAATTTGAGCAGGGGCAAAGTGCCTAAGTTAAAGACTAGTCCTCCTTGCAAGGAGTTTGATTTTCTGTCAGCTCCATTTATAACAAAATATATTTTAAAAAAACAAACAAAAAAAAAAAAAAAAACAATAAGTAAATGTAAAGAAGTCCATTCTGAGCAAATTCATAGAATATCTGAAGGAGTCAAGGAGCGGGTGAACCTCATGTATGAGTCACAAAGCAGGGCAGGAGAGAACATTAATTAACTTGACAAATAACT
>JANJYP010009939.1:0-10179 GCA_024605115.1 Rastrelliger brachysoma | reverse complement strand
CGTTAGTGTGAGCAACTTCACGTAAATAGAAACACAGCATCTGACAAACGTCAAGAACAAAACCAGTTATTGATTTTGTCATTTTCAGTGAAATCACAGTGCTTTTCTTTATTTACTCGTATCACAGATCAGCTTGTTTGTTCATTCCTTCTCTGCATTAATCCAGTAATCCAGTGTCACCAACATTACAGCTAAGTGACAGCGGGAACACAACACTATAAGCCGAATATCCCAACAGCACAGGCCTCACTCCACTCTACATTAGAAAACACATCATGTCTAGAGAACAGACACAAAGCTGGAGATCTCATTGGAAACCGTCGACAGGATTATAAAAGCATATGATGGATCTCGCCTGTGTCTGAGCTACACAATTGATCTGTGATGGCTCTGAATAAGCTCAGTTTCATCAGCTAGTTTCTTTGCAATGTCACATCCCTGCTTCGACTTAAAGGAGACCTATTATGCTCATTTCCAGCTTTATGTTTTTTGTTCAGACGGCTCTGCCAGATCAGCTTTGTGTGATACAGTTTCAGAAAACTGCTTATTTATCCTATACTGGCTCTTTATTTGACTCCTTAATTCAGCCTCTGTCAATTAACAAGCATTCTAAACTCCTGTAATAGTTGGGGAGGGCTTAGCCGTTCAACCTAGCAGCTGATTTTTTTTTTCCAGTGGTCACTCACAGGATTGCAGCAACCCAAGAAGCAGTTTCCCCATAGATCGCGATTGTAAAATACCCGTCTGTGAAACTGTTAACAGGACGACTCGAACTGCAAACAAGGTCAATTAAGGTTCTTTCAATTATGAATTTTTGATCCATAGAGGTTTTATATTTGTAAAAGTTTCCTTTAGCCCAGAAAAGAGATTTAAAAATCGCACAACACTGAAGCTCAAAGTTTCTTTTTGCTGTATGGGCCAGTTAAACAATTCTTACAGGACTGAATGCGCGCAATTTTTCGTAAAAAAAAAAAAAATTGGAGCAGCTGACTATATAAACAAATCTGTTACAAACTGATGTTTGGGCTGGGCAATATTTCTTAATATCAATATCACAATTAATTGAAGCTTTTACCTCAATTGCGAATATAAAGAACAATTATTTTTATTGCTGTTATTTTTATTGGGTCTTTTTTTATGATCAACTATTAAAGCTAGCATATTTCTTCTAAGGAAGAAGTGAATATCTTAACTGTGATTTTAAAATAATTGAGGCTATTGACTATTCATGGCTTCTTTGTTTGTTTGTTAATCTGCCCTGCACATCTTGTAATGTCTTTTTTATTGCTCTTCACTAATTAAAAAAAACCAACAAACTATTAATGGCTATTTAATGAAAATTTCCAACAATGAAATCAAAAGCACACATTGCTTGAAATGAAAATGTCTTGTGAGATCATATTTTATCTTTAAAGTAAAAAGCAAGTTACCGGTTGGAGGGTCTAAATCTTAGTTTTGATATACTTTTGGTTAATTGCCCAGCCTTAGCTGAAAGTAGAAAAAAAATCAGAAACCAAGTTGCCACATGTAATATTTAACATCTGACATTACATATATGATTGACAATAAGGAAAAGCTTAATAGGTCCCCTCTGATGTACCCCCTAAGGTCACNAAGTAGAAAAAAAATCAGAAACCAAGTTGCCACATGTAATATTTAACATCCGACATTACATATATGATTGACAATAAGGAAAAGCTTAATAGGTCCCCTCTGATGTACCCCCTAAGGTCACTATCCCCGATTTGAATTCCTTGTCCAAGTCTGTAGGGAGTAAAGGCTGACGGTTGTTAAGTATTGCAACCTACATTAACCGCAAAGAGATAAACTAATGCATCCCATGCTATGAGACAGACCCATGCATCAGAGCTCAGTGGGGTTATCAACCCTCACAGATCTGCGCCGGGGTTACGGGGGGAGAAATCTGATTATGCGGGACTGCGACTTATTTCTCTCCAAAGCTGCCACGGAATCACATTACCAGCAAGTCGCACGTGGAATTACAACATATTCTCAGAGACTGTATGAGAAACTGTGCGCCTTGCCCTCTAGAAGTTTTACTACAGGTGTCAGTGTTCTATCATCGGCCCATTATTGCTTCTCTCAGAGAGTATATCCACATAGTTACAACGAGAATAGGTGCAACCTTAAAAACGAGCAGTGCTGCTCGAAGGCAGGGAAATGGAGCAGCGCTGTGCTTATGGTTACTACCTGGTGGGGGGGAAACGAGGCTCCTGTGTGAAGCTATGATAAATAAAATGGAAGAGGAAGGCAGNTGCTGCTCGAAGGCAGGGAAATGGAGCAGCGCTGTGCTTATGGTTACTACCTGGTGGGGGGGAAACGAGGCTCCCGTGTGAAGCTATGATAAATAAAATGGAAGAGGAAGGCACTGTCTGCGCAATCCACCATGATTAATGACCGAAGCACTACATAAAGTGAAATAGTTTATCTCCGGCCTAACAACATGAAACTTGTAAATGCGCCTGTCATTATTCTTTCTGGGGGACTGTGCAAGCCACGCTCATGTTGCATTCATCGTGATCAGCCATTACACATTCAAGAGAGGAAAGTCACAGAAAATATTTTCCCCTTGGACTCTACAGTGGCTATTTGTCCAATCTATAGGCGGCCTGGGTGTTGCCCGTCTTCATATTTTGTGTCTTTTATGGTAGAAAACTTGGCAGACAATAAGAGCAGAGTGCTGCGTTTCATACACAGTGCTTTCAAGGCTGTACGCAGACGAGACAGGAACAGGATAGCATCCATTCCACTCAATTTCCTCAAGACCTTGAAATGTGGGCCACGCTTTGTTCTCTTTCGCAAAATCCTGACGAACAGCTTTCAGTCTAAAAACCAGCCCAGGGGAGATTGTGTTGTGCCACCGCAGGGTAATTAGGTTGGGCAGGCCAGTTAGTCAGGTTTAGTGAGGGGTTCCGTCACCGCAGTTGATCTTGGCATTGATGTGGTATTAACAGTTTAAACCACACAACGACCGAACTGGCAATTTTCTGTTTTCATCAAGGAACAATCATAGATCATGAGGACAGCAGGCAGGAGCTAAATGATACATTTTTTCTGTGCAGAGTCATGCAGCATTATTTCATAAAGACCATTATCTAAGGCAGGGCTATTACATAAGGGCCTTTTTCCAAAACCTATTTGGACCAAATAAATGATCTTAACCTACAGTAGACCCACCAGAGATAGCCTTACTTATCTTATCTCGTCTTTTTGCCGGAGTGTAGAGAATTAGCACGATGGCAGTGGCTATCAATTTAGTCTTTTTAATCAGTCCCATTGTGTCAAAAGAGAAGGGGATAAAAAGACAAAAAACAGATGGACGGATGCAGCCCAGCTGATCTACGGCTGCTCACCACTTCTGAAATGACTCATCACTGAAGGAAAAGGGCCAAGGTTTTGTTACCAGTTTACTTCCTTCCTTTCTTCCTTTTTTTTTTTGAAAGCAAAATTGAATTGAACGTCTGAATTGAACACAACATTAAATCCAACTACTTCAGCGACATCAATAAACAGTTTACATCACTGTTTTCTGAAAACAAACCTAAAAATAGCTGCTATGGATGTTTTTCCTTGATCCCGCGAATAAATGACTGATGTGGTTTCACAACGCTTAAGCTGTTTCTTGGTGGGGTTGGTGTAGGGAGGGATTCAATAGCAGCAAAAAAAAGAAAATTATCATCTANAGCTGCTATGGATGTTTTTCCTTGATCCCGCGAATAAATGACCGATGTGGTTTCACAACGCTTAAGCTGTTTCTTGGTGTGGCGTGTTGGGGGGGGAGAATTCAGTAGCAGCAAAAAAAGAGAGAAAATTATCATCTGTGTAAAAGAGAATGATCAACATCCTTCAGACATAACAGAGCAGAATGCCAGAGAAGCCATAACACAGAGAAAAAGGAAGTCAGTAACTCGCCTCACTCCTGAAGCTCCCTGGTTGTTACTGACACTAATGTGGCTGCTATTGCTTCCTCCTACCTACTAATAAGACCCAGCAGGATGCAACTATAAATGCACTTATATAAGCTTCAAGATTTGCATTATATCCAGCCCTCTTTTTACTTTACCACTGTATTTATGACTGGATTTTTATTCTTCATTCTCTCTCTCTCTCTCTCTCTCTCTCTCTCTCTCTCTCTCTCTCTCTCTCTCTCTCTCTCTCTCTCTCTCTCTCTCCCTCCACAGTATTGTTCATTGTCACTGGCAGTCCACCGTTCCCACTCAGAACTAAAATTGCCCTCAAGGGATTTATACCAATGAAACAATGCATGTATGTACAGTACTGTACTGTAATAATANTCTCTCTCTCTCTCTCTCTCTCTCTCTCTCTCTCCACAGTATTGTTCATTGTTACTGACAGTCCACCGTTCCCACTCAGAACTAAAATTGCCCTCAAGGGATTTATACCAATGAAACAATGCATGTATGTAGAGTACTGTACTGTAAGAAGGTACAATAACAGAGCTTAAAATGTTTCAAAAGTGGTGGTGTTAGTGAGCGGAAAGTAAAGATTAGACATTTTTTTAATAGCTTAAGACTTCTGGGTCACTGCAAAAAAGAATTTGGCAACTCGGGTGCTANGAGCTTAAAATGTTTCAAAAGTGGTGGTGTTAGTGAGCGGAAAGTAAAGATTAGACATTTTTTTAATAGCTTAAGACTTCTGGGTCACTGCAAAAAAGAATTTGGCAACTCAGGTGCTATTTTTTAAATTTATTTTTTAAAATATTTTGTTCCCAATTCCAAAATGTCATTTAAATACTCTCTGAGTCACTCCTCTCACTGGCTGCTTCTCCATAGCAAGAACTGCAGAGGCTCATGTGTAGTATGTTGTGTTAAAAGCGATTCATCAAGCTAAACCAGTGGGGGGGAAGAAAAATATGTTTTTTCTGGAAACTTGAGTTGATGTAATTACAACTGTTGGCTTTAACCATTGTTTGGTTGTATGTAGTCAATAGTATTGTTTAGAGAATCATGAAAAGAAAAGAGTGTATGCAGGGTTACAGGCTTGGTCACATTTGGAGTACTTGCAGGGCCTGGTCTAGCTTAGATTTCCTGCTAGATTTCATGACTTTAGATACTTTTTTTTTTTTTTTTTTTTGATGAAACTGTCCCCTGAGGGGAGTCAGCAGTATTCCTCGGTGAGTGTGCCTCCGGTTCTCTGGCTCATGATTAGACGAGTGGACATCCTGCTTCCCTTCTCCCCTCAATGAACAGTCCAGATAGAGATGAGGATGAGCTGTGAATATGCGAGATGTACGAAACAAAACCAATCAGCGAGCCTAAATGTCTTTCCTGAGAACTCCTTAATCAACACTATTTAACTTTATAATTTAAGATGTTCTGGGGTTTTTTTTCTTCTCAAAATAGTTTTCAATGAATGAGGCCATTCCAGTGTCTAGATTCTATTCTATTCATGATACTGCAGTTCAATAATTGAAAATGTAGACAAGTTTAAACAATAGCCTTCATAAAACAGTTTTGAAATTGCAAGTAGACATGAAATTTAACCTGACTTAAAAACAAAAAGTCTGATTTGTTTGGTGAAGTTAAGATCAAGTTAAGTAACACTTAATTTGATCTTTGAAAACAACAATACATTGCAAATTAATAATATCACAACATTTTTGAGCATGTTTAGCTATTTTCCATTGAAAATATTTAGCAGCGTTACACTGTAGCTAACTGGCCTCGGTAATACAGTCATTTGTATTCTTTGTATTAATACACCTACATGTTTCCAACAGCTCTCTTCACATAGAATTATTGACCTATTTGTTGTTGTGAAATTGTATATTGAAATTGTATAACAGATGATGTGAAAATTTATATTTTCACATCATCTGTTTCTTATGGTAACTGTGTTTTTCTTGATTTTTTTTTCCTTTTTGCTTTTTATCTCTTTGGACTATGCAACACAAGCAACAAGGTCAATTCCTTGTATGAGCAAAAACCTACATGGTAATAAACTGGATTGTGATAGCGGTAGCCAGATAGCAACATGTTAAGACTAGTTATTCACAATAGATCCTTATTTTCTCCGTACTGTATTGTTTTATTCTTCCTTGCACTTTGCTGTCAGAATTGCACATCATTTCATTTAATGAAGAGGTACTGAAGGAGGAAAAGCAACTAATGGGACAAGTTCACAGCTTATTAAAAACAAACAAATATGTATCATTGACTCATCTTTTTACATCTGTCTGGAATTTATTTATTTTTTAAAAAAGTAAACCGTGTGCAAACTATTCTATTTGAAGCAGTTTCTACTCAGATGAATGCTAAATTAAAGCAAATGGCGCAACAAAGCTAATAAGCTACGATAGCTTTCTCTGTGTTGGACTCTCTAGTTCTATTGAAGTTAATCACAGTGAGGACCGTTCATTTTTGATCAACAGCCCAAATTCACATGTCTAGCATTCACTAGTTGAAACTGACATGAAAAATTAGCACAGATTTAATTTGTACATCATGAGCGAATTCATTGACTTCAGAAATTAATTGAATTTGCAGACAAACTGGGACTTGTATTACAAAAATGTGCAACTGAAAACCTACAGATAACTTCAGACAAGCAGTTATATACATACATAAGGCTGTTACTGTTTAGAGTGCCACAACAGTAAATATGTCTGAGGCAGACTCTATACTCTTAGTTGTTCACTTAATGCGTGCTTAGGATTAGCGTTAGTGATATGACTGACATCTTAATGCACCTCTCTTCTTGGTATTTCCACACAAAACAGACCAACCTTGCCTCTAATGTATGTATACACTCTTACATTAAGTGATTTTAATGGGCAATCCTCTTTTGAATCTCTCACCGCTTTTTTCTTGAAAACAACTTGGAATATCAGTACGTATTGCCATCATCACCCTGCTGAGAAACAACAATCTAAAAACATTATCTGAGGAAGATACACTTGTTTCTTTTATCTATGCGACATTAATGCTGGCATTTAGCCCGACCCCCCCCCCCCCGCGCCTTCCCTCTCACAGCGACCGTATTGCATCCCTCCTCATTTTCACGCTTATAAATTTCAATGCCGTTTCCACTCTGTAAGACTCAATACACTTTCCCCTGACTCACCACTTATCTCCTTCTCTCTCTCTCTCTCTCTCTCTCTCTCTCTCTCTCTCTCTCTCTCTCTCTCTCTCTCTCTCTCTCTCTCTCTCTCTTTCTTTTAATATCCCATCACAAACGTGTGATGTTCCCTACTCCCCAACTCAATGACCTTGCTGGGGGTAAAGTTGTTACTCTTTCTTTTATTTTATTTTCCGTTTATTTATTTTGAGGAAGAGCGGAGACGCAAATTTGAATCGATAGATTGATATATTCGCCAGATGATGAGTGGTGCTTTTCATGAATAGATACAAGTTAAGTTAGAAGAAAGCACACCAAACTTGAAATCTAACTTTCTCACAAGTGCAGATTTATGGGAGTTCAGACTCATATTATTGCTGCCTGTGTTCATACGCAGGTAGAATAAACATGTTGACAAGTTTTCTTGAAGTTCTCCCGTTAATTGGGAGCAGTTAAAGCCTGCCCACGGGTCACACATCAGATGAGCTTGGCTTTATGTCATAAAGCACTTGTAATTAGAACATGCAGTCGACACATAACACCAAATGCATGACTGCCCTATTTTATTATTTGTTTTTAAATGAAATGTTGGAAAATCTCCTACCGGTTTGAAAAACCTGTCGCAAAAGGTGAACGCTGGAGCAGAAACGTCAACATGTATTCATCTCTCTACTTTCTGTAATACGCCAACACCAATCTCTCCAGATGTCCTATTCATCTCCCACTTTCAGAACCGAACAAAAGCTACCCTATGTGTGAAGCACCTCATATACCGCAGATGATGTATTACTAAAAAAACAAAAAAAAACAAAAAGTCCCCGGCTATGATATGATATGATAGACACAGCTTGGATCACTTGATATATGCAAAGGAATTACTCTACTAGGGCTGACATTCTGAGAGAAAAGGCCTAGGCAAAGGGAATCTCACCTGCTCTGATCTCTTTTTGATTGTTCATTTCATGTCGGCTCACATGCCAGCTGCGCACAAGCCAGATGCCGAACGCGAGGGGCCCTCCGTTGACAGGCCCGAGTCAAAAAAAAAAAAAAAAGAATACGGATGTGGAGAGAATGAAGCCCATCACCTACAAGCGCATCACTTTCTAATGAACGCTCGCCCGGGTCTCCCACCCCCGTCCGGCCTTTTGCAAATGTGACACTTTGCAAGGCAATCTGCAACGGGCGGCAGAGGTCACGCCAGTCATATCGCTCGCTGCATCCTCTTCATGATTTGTTGTCACAAGCATAGGATGGAAGCGTCAGGAATGACAGGTGAGTGTGACAACCAGAAAGAGGCTAGTCAAAGAGTCATTTTCAACCTTTTTGAATCTCTGAGCTCCTTTTTTAATTTTTTGAATGTTAAGATACCTACCACTTATGACTTGCTAATCCTCTGAGAATCACTGATTCAATGCAGGAATTGGTCTCCAACTCCAGCTTTTAATTTGTATCTGTGCCTTTTTGTCTTTTCTTTTTTTCATGTTTTTTTTCCAAGTTCAAGCACTAGATGGTACCTTCTTAATATTGGCAGCCATTTGGATTATAAAGCCCCCAGTACTTGCAAATCCATTGAAAGTCGTTCTCTCCCTCTAAATATAGTAGCTTTTACTCCTCACCCGCTCTGTTCCTCTCGGTTATCTGCTGGTAGAGTCGTCTCCCTTATCTGTAAAAAGGAAGTTTCCCTCTGCAGTTCTTCCACCGCTTCATCGTATCTCTCCGTCCTTTTGAAAACCCATCCCTTCCTCTCCTCCGTCTTAACTTGTTAGCTCTTGTCAGTGTTCTCCCTTCTGTTCACCCTCATTTGCGGGAGCATCTGAGAGGTTATGAATTAATAAAAGTCTCCCCTATGCAAATGCCCGCTTTCCAATGTTACCATGGCTATGAGAAAGCAGCACTCCACTTATTCATCTATGACCACTGATTGTCAGTCGTGCAGCCACAATAACAAAGATGTTTAATAAAGCCCCCGAGTTGACAATGAAGACGTCAGCTGCTAACCAATTGTGATAATGTCCCCGCGGCCAATTAAATGACTCACCAAACACTGGCTTTATAGCTGATCATTTATTGAATCATTAGGAACAGTCAACTTTTATTTTCCGTGGAATGCCACATCAACATCATTGTGTTGCTTGGTATTTAGCCGCCTGTTTATCCCAGCAGACAAAACAGCTACGAGGCAAAGAATGATTGTCTGGCTTTGCGCTCCAGTAGAAAATGATTCGGACTGACAGATGATCCCTCTTCTGAGCGTTAAATTTATTATGAAGGATCATATCTGTAAAACCCCAAGACTGAAATGCGTTTGCTTAATTAAATCAGCAGGATAGACCTTTGACCCTAATGATCCGATATTGAATGAATGCCTTTTTTGAATCATTAAAATTAAAAGATGTTCTGGTATTCTCTGAAGCCTTTCTGGATGTTCATGTTTTGCTAACCTAATTAAAGTAATGTTTCCAACAATTATTGCCTGCAAACAAATAGCTTTTCCAATATTCAATCTTAAACAGATTTGTTATGTGGTTGCAAGATGTGATTTTAGCCCATAGGGGGCAGTATATTGGAATATGAAGAAAAACATGCGCTTATGGTTTAAAGCTGAACTAATTTGTGCTTTTACATAAAGGATGAGTAATAAGTTAATGTACAATTGTAATGTGAAAGGTGCCATTAATAGTGTTGAACCCACAGAGCATTTTCACCAAGCCCAATGCCCCCCTTCAGTTGTGTAGTGCGTTTTAATGTTTTTCAGCTCGTAATTGTGGTTATAAGATGACAGATTTACTCATTGGTTCTCAGTCTGTCATATGCTGTAGGAGTGTGTTTGCTGTCAAGTTTGCCACAGCAATTTTGACTGCCCCCAGAAGTGGCCAAAAAAATTATTACAGTTGCATTAAGGAGAAACCATAGACTGTAAACCGTTTGGGGAGTCTGATTTTGAAGCTCATCCCATGGGTGAGTGGACACGGCATCCTGGGTTTTTGTGGGCATGTTCTTTCCATATTTGGAGCAACAGGGGAGCCTAGCCTAGCTGATGCTTAGCAAAGCTGGTGAGCTCTCTGAGACCTGTCACTCAAC
>JANJYP010009937.1:0-18852 GCA_024605115.1 Rastrelliger brachysoma | reverse complement strand
TTATAAGATTGCCATCTTTGTTAATGTCAACACTAGCGCCACTGCTCTAAACTATAGTCTTGCATACTGTACATGTTGTCTTTTTACTGGTGGGACTTTCCAGTTTAAAATATTGCCAAATTGCTGACATTTTGTTAATAGGTAATGTTATTATTACTAACCACTATTTGGCAAGGCCAATTCTTCTTTACCACTCTAAAACACTCGTTGTCAGTGGCTGCATAGAACAACTTGCTATAAAGGTTGATGTTTTAAAGCAGTGAAAAATAATTGCTTTCCTTTTATTCTGGGTGTGAATTACATGTTATCAGATGAGAGAATGAACTTGCGTACTCACGGGTATCTGATACAGTATTTCAGGCTGTATCTGAGGCATTTCCAATACTGTCAGCAGTATTGGAACAACTCTATATTAATGGCAAAACAGTCCCAATGGAACTTACTTAAAGTGAGCTTGAGCAGTCTGATGAGAGGTCAGTACTTTGTGACATAAAGAGCATCGGACGTTGAATGTTGTATCCTTGCACAAAGCGATGAGACGATTCTTAGCACGTTGGGGAATGGGAACTGGCAGTGCTCTTCCTTTGGGTGCTTTAACAAGAGCAATGTAAAAAGTGATATCAGTTAGGTTCATATGACATCTCAACAGCACTTTTTTTTAAACAGAACATTCCCTTTCATACAAGAAATATGAAGTTAGTTAAATGGCTTAATGGTCTGAAATGCATATATAACAGAGGAGCTACAGTTCAGATAATCCTATTACCAGTCATTGTGAGCGACTCTGTGAAGTGGTTTTTTGCTGACATGTGCTGAAGACACTCATCCCGGAGATTGAAGAAGAGGTAGCAGGAAGGACAAGCGAAACACACAATCCGCTGATAGGTTTGACTGATGCTGTGACCCTCAGCACTAGATGAGGACACCTAGGAATCAAAACAGCATAATGTTAACTGTTTCTTTTTCAAATAAATCAACTTATTAATGAAGTATTAAATGAGCAGAAATCTTTGTTAAACAGTTAGAAAAGGGCATAAACCTTAGATTCTAGATGTTTCCTCCATGCTTCTTTAGTCTGAAAATACTGAGCACAGGCCTCACATGCAAACAGCTCTGATGGATTTCCTTTAAGATTGATGGCTGGATCACAAGGTGAGTGATCAAACCTAAACAAAGGTAGATATTTATTGAAAAAATATGCCTGTTTGTGCTCTTAAAAATAGTTTAAAAAGGCACTAAACCTGCACTGGACATGGATAGAAAATTACCTTTTCAAATGGCCATCGAGGAGAGACGCGTGGTCATACACTCGACCACAGTTGATAACTGGACAAGTGTGTTTAGTTGAAGTATTTGTGGGGAAAGAAGCAGGTCTGCGTCTCCATCCAGAACCAGCGCTGATCACTCCAGGTTTTAGACCTCAATAAACATCCAAGCAAAGTATAAGTCGCATAGAGAGTCAGCTAACCAAACTTCAACCCATAGTAGTACTATAACAGGGTATTATTCTCATAAATACCCCTGACTTAACCACTGCAGGACAGTATAATAATGCAACTGACTTCCAATTAAAAATGTACCTGGCATCTTTAACCACATATCTACACATCTCTTCGCTTCCCGATGACTTCCATTTGTAGAACTGAAAGCCAGCTCCTGCTGCCCGTGAGCTTTTTGTAAAATTTGTTTCTCCTGAGAGAGAGACATTAAGAGATCAACAATGACAGAAATGAACATGTGTATATTTTATATCTGGCTTGAAATTTCAAATAGATTGGCATGACACAGCAATAATCTTAATTCTCTCTGAATTAATGTTATGCTGTTGTGTCGGGTCAATTCTCACTTCAATAGTGCTATAGATATTTATATTCTGTCCACTTGGTGGCACTGTTGCTACTACAGCTGACCTTAACTGACCCCATCTTTACTGGATATAGAGAAAAGGAAAAATCTTCATAATATTTCAGTCATGTTGAAAAAAAAAATAAAATCTCCATTAATGCCTGTTTCAGGATCAGATTTTACCAGCATCCTTTGAATTATTCTGCAAAAAATGAATACCAACTATTTTTGCAAAGCAGTTAATAGAGACAGTATCATTAAGTCCTAAATGCTCAAATGCTGCTCTGTGGTGGGATGCAAACTGACAGGGTAAAGAACCCAGAACTAAGTTTTCATAAGCTGCCAAAATGAAAACTGAGCCTTTAAGAAGATGAAATTGTACACAAGCAATAACATGTCGTCTCTAGGGAAAAAAAGGGAAAACTGTGGGATCCTGACACTCTGTATGCTCATAGATGTACTAAACCTTTTGTCACTGGTAATCAAACATCCAAATGTCAGTTTTAAGCAAACTATATTTCTGTAAGTTAAGCTAAAGCATTGTGACATTACACATCTTAGGTTACACTGGAATGAATGAGGGTAAATAAGAATGCTATGCAGTATTATGTTTGAGTTTCCTATTCAGTGGGATCATTTCTCCAAGAAGAGCGTGGTAAGAAGAAGTCACATTGAGATAGACTGACAATATGGAGTATGACTAAGATGATCCTTTGGCATGCTGAAATTTAATGTTTTCTGCTAGCCACAGGAATTTTGTTTAACCCCTTGGTTGTATATTAATGTGCAGTTTTCTCCTCAAGTGGGTGTGGTCAGAGTATGACATGTTGTGCTCTGTCTATATAGTTTAAGCATATTGATTATGTCACACCATATTTTATCTAATATGCTGGATAATTCTGACAGTGAAAGTTCAAAAAACACTACTAGAACACTATGCATAAAACAAGGAGGATAATTTTATTTTAAGTTACCTTACCTTGAATGCTCTACATTTGTCTTCTCTTGCTCGTTTATCTTGAGCCACCTGCAGCGCTAGTTTATCCAGAGTCGATGTAACATGCGCTTTATGGCGGTCAATTTTGTCTTCCAGCTACAGGAAAAGAAAAATGACAGCAATTTAAGATATACAGAGTCTATCAAACAGAAATGAGACACTAGTAGGGTTAATAATTTATGCTGCTGTGTTAATCCTCTCACCGTGTCTACATATGATGAACATCCCTCATCCTCACTATCACTCAGCAGATTGATACAGTCCAACACTGGCCTGAGAGGGGCCTCCTGAAGCAAGTATAAAACATCATGCCATTAGTGTTTGAATTTGTAAGATTTCAATTTCAAGATTGGTTACTTTATTTTAACATGCCAACTAAAACAGTGATGAAAAAAGTCCATAACTGAATCAGAACTATTGCAACCCACCATTTTCTAACCTTAAAAATGGTTTTTCTGACCATATAAGTAGCCTACTCTCTAAAAAAGGTACAATTTTCTTGGGGAAAATGATTCAAAGATGTGATTGACCGGAGTCCATTCAGCATAAAAAAACAAAAACAGAAATAAGAAATGCCATTGACCTTGCTATTCCTCAGTGTGTATTGTTCCAACTTGTCCTATGAACGTACTGATTTTTCTAACAGATCGATAAGCCTGCACATGACTTACTGATACAAACTCCACTTCTTCCTCCACCTCATCTTCGCCTGCTTGAACTGGAGAAGACATTTATCTGAGGAAGAACAACAAGCTCAGGTCAATTTTGCAGAAGCAGCAGACTGAACTGTGAACATGCATGTCAGGGGGAAGGGGTGTGTGTGTTCAAGTAAACATAACTTGGCTGACAAACATAAAGTACCTCTAATTTTAACTTAAGCTTTAGGCCTGCCGACTCGAGAGCAGCCAGACAAAAAAAATAAACAACCGTAACGTTAACTGTTTCTTCAATAGGTCTCTTAGCATCAGTTAGTTACTTAGCAACTCCCAGCACGAAGACTGATCATTACTTTTTGGTTACTGTAGTGTTATATAATAAATCTCCGAATATAGCTCTCATATACTGCATGCTAACGTTAGTAAAGTAACAGAAAAAATGTTAAAATGTAGTGACAGCCATTGATCGGCGGCATATAACGTTATGAAGTGTTTCTACAGCATTTACGGCTATTCAGGTAAAACGTGGTGTAAAGAAACAAAACACAACTTACTACCGGTGGACTGCACAGCAATTCCACTAAACTCAACACAAACCATATAAAGTCCAACATGGGGCATAATTTCTTCCTTGGTCATGTACCAGTGAGCCTCTCTTTTGTGCTGCCGCCGGTGGATGGAAGCTGGATTACACCGCCTCTACGCTTTTTGCACTGTGTCGGTTGAAGTACCGTTCCCGTCCACCGGTGACAGCACTGAGATATCCCGCAGTATCATTGTTGAGTAATTGTTGAGAGAAGAAGAAGGCAAATTTGGCGCCATAGAGAGATGTGGGTTGTTTTGGAAAAGGGGGCAGTAGGGGCAAGGGGCTGTGTCTGCACTCCGTTGAATTTTAGGTACTTGAAACAAACTTGACAACGGCCTCAATTCTCATATGTTGCCGAGATGCTCGCCTGCCTTCACATGGGCTCGTTACTGTTCGTAAGGCAACTTAGTGAGCACCAAAATCTATAAGGTCGTCACCATAGGCTCCTCACTCAGGTACACTACCCCTTAAATATCAAGGCTCAAAGTAACTTCAAACCCATTAGCTCCTTGTTTTTCGGTCGCTACGGTTATTCTACGCGCAAGTAATACAACGTAAACACAATTTAAGCTGTGTATTGGTTACTGTAAATCACGTAGGGTTGAAGTCAACAAACAAATTAATCATCAGATTTTACCTACGAAACTGTTCCGTCTCTCTTCCCGTTGTCCTATTTTTGTGTTCTGCCCTGTTTTTAGCGTAGGTTTTTAGCTAGCTACACAGCAGTATACTCGAAACGTCTGCAGCGTCATTTGAAAATATGAAGCGCTCCTTTTTTACACGCAGTGCGCCGCTGGTAATGATGCGGAGTTTATCCATGTTGCGAGAAAACTAGAATTAACTCCGCCTGTCTGTTCTGCTTACTTGCCACGGGTTGATAGTGCCAACCTGTCACTCTCGCTGTTTCCTTAGACGGATTCATATTTATACCTAGATACTGATTCCCACGATTCACAAGATTAATTGATTAGACAAGTTCACAGACATGGTTGTTGAATTATTCACATCATGGTGAATAAACAACAGCTGTGTCGTGCACCCAGGGACTGTGCTTCCCATGTGGAAGGCATATTATGTGTGCATTAGAAGGACAAACACATTTATCAACATGTTATTGGGTATAATGTAGGATAAAGCAGTTGCCTATATTAAAGCACAGAATGTAACATGCACAAAATGTGTGAACATGCTGGTGGAATCAATATGTGCACAGATATTTGATGTATTGTTCTTGCATGCATATATACTGTAACTGTGTATTTTAGATTGTATATGTGACTTTTTTTGTAGTCTGGGTTGTAGAGTTGCCAGTATGTACATAAGGAAAATGACCAGTGTACAAACAAGGACACCTGAAGAAGCAACAACAGTAAGTGGGAGCATTTATTTTACACATATTGCAATAATTATAAACGTATATCTTTTTTTTTTAAAAAACATGACACATAAAATAAAAAACGTTTACATTTTTCTTAATGCAGGTTGACAGGCTACTCAAAACCATCACGTCAATTAATTGTATAGTGAAAAAGTTGTAATTTAGTTGCTATGAATGTATAATATGCACCATGCATGCACTATGACACATGCAATATTACTGCATAAATGGACATATATGCACATGACATGTATGTAATAGGCCTACTGTGATTTCTGACCTCTTTTGAGATAAGTAGCCTACAATATGATCTAACTATTAATAATGTGTATACACGTGATCATAGTTTCACAACTTTTATTTCTGTGTGTGTTGTTTTTTTTCCTGGGTTATCTTATAAAGTTGGAAATAAAACATTGTTCTCTTCTCACATCACCTTGTTTGACTCTTTCATCTGACTAATCTCTGAATGATGGCAGTTCATCCAAAATTATGTAATCATGGTTGGATTAGGCTTGAAATTGTTTACTCCTAAACATGTCTGTGAATAATGACTGTCTCCTTTCAGTACCTGACAGTATAAGAGCCACCTTACAAGTAAGTCTATACAGTAAAATGTAAATAACCTATAATAGATAATGTTGTACTGCTAAAGATGATACAGTAACACTGAATAGAATTGGATAAAAATGCAAAAACCTCACAGCCTATAAGAGTGTTTATACTATTGTCATTACTATCACAGCATTTCTTTCAGGCAGGCGACTCCGCATCAGATTACTGCGATGCTCAGATGAATCTGCTGACTCCCTGCCGCTGTTAGAAAATGAAATAAATAAAACTTGCGTGTCTGCTGAGTCATGCGTTGTGCCTCACAATAATGATAGCAATAGTCTAGGCTTTCCACTTTGAACCCAGAAGCTTTAACGTGGCTACTCAGCAACGATTCACGTATGTCATCCAGTGTCTTTATTCGCATCTTGAGCTTTGAGCAGTGTAGCTGCAGGAGAGGAGCCAGCTGTCTGCGGCTGCGGGAAACTGTCCTACATACCGCTTTATGATGATCGCTGCGGCGTTTTTGGTGCTGTTGAAGCCGTACAGTATTCAATGTGTGCTGCTGTTATTGTTGCTTTTGCTCGGGACTATTGCGACTATTTTATTTTTCTGCTGCTGGCATCGCAGGCTTCGTAATGGAAAGCATCCTATGAAATCTGTGCTCTCTGGACGCTCCAAGAGCCGCGGTGAGTAGCGCAGGCCAGCCGCCTCTCCTCATCCTCACAGCTCATCTCTATACTGCATGTTACTCATAGTCTGTTTTTATCTGTTTAGCTATGAAAAACAGCATGCATTCTGCAGAATCGGCATTTTAGATTAAACTCGTGTGTAAAGATCATTATGCTCTGATTCTGCAGCCTGAATTTATTATGTAGCCTACATTATTTTAATGGATGAATAGTTGATATGTGACATGTTATAGCCCCCTTTATGTTAAATGTTGGCTCATAATCTCTCACTCTAACATATGTTATCTGTCCTGTAGTTGGCCTGCGAACACATCATTTTCGATCAGAGGTAGGATGAACTTTTTCATTGTGGGGTTGAGTCATTCGTCAGAAATATCTAAGAGTTAAACATGTGTAAGCTTTATGCAGCTCTTCAGTTGTTTCCACGTAGACCTATAATTTCACAAAAAAGCTTAACCCAAAATCCTATTTCCCTGACTTTATTATAGAGGACTGCATGACTATTTAAAGATCATAGTGTAGGCTACGCAGTGCGCATGTGTCATCAATAAATAATGTGAGTGATTTTGCAGTTTCATTCTTTGAAGGAGGTTAAAACTCTTTACAGTGTAATCTCAAAAATGCATGAATGAAATATGAGGTCCAAACGAACCATAAGATACACTGACCCACTTTATAATTTATCTGCCGCTTGTAGTCATGTTTGATGCGTTCAGTGGAGCCTCGCCGTTACGTTTCCATTTTACGAACTTTGTTTTCAAAAATGTTAAAAACACTCTTAAAATATATCAAAATGCATGAAAGCAATTTAAAAAGAGCCATCATCAAAGACAACTTGGCGTTTTGAAATTAATATTTCTAGGTCAGTTATGAGGAGGTCAATAACATAGTTGCTTAATCATGCCGTTCTTATAGGCTGTAGTAGTGTGAATGTGCTCTAGCAGAGAGTAAGACTCATTACATTTCCTACAACTTGAATTTTTCCATAATTTTGAATCTCTAAAAGAAAAGCATAGAGTAGTATCTCTTGCCTACCTCCCTTAGCAGGTTATGTTATTGGACCACATGACATTGAATCCCCACCAGACAGCTCAGCACTGCAACTGGTAGGGATTTAATATAATGTTCAAGGACAATACAGCCTTAATGTTGAAGAGCAGTCCTCCTATGGCTTAAAACAAATTCAGTCCAACATGAATGGATGAAAAACTTCATTGGAGTATAAAGGGTTTTTTCTAGTGCGGTGATTTGAGTTGCTGTGTCATCATTTCAGCCTCTGCCACCATCTTTGCGTGGTCTTTAGATTTTGAAATCCATGCTCATCTATATAGGTCAACAAAACACAAAAGTGCTTTCTCGGCTTATAAAAACAACAACCCCAAAACCAATCGCACTGATATGATGACAAAGCTTTTTTTTAATGATTCCTCCTGCTAAATCTGCCACTGCTTGATCCTGTTGTCAGCTTGACATTTATTCATTTTTCACAGTGCTTCAGACATAGTCCACGCCACACAAGAAGGAGCCTACATGCTCGGGCAGCAGAGGAAAAGCCCAATCTGGTTGAGGTCCCTGAGAGTGAGCCAGATTCATCATCAACTCTAAGAAAACGCAAAGTCAAGAAGAGAGTCCTGCCTGAATTTTACCAGTCTGTACAAGTCACCCCTACACGCAAACCTGTAGGTACTCCATTTAGCTGTAGTCATGATTAATACTGATGATAAGGTGATACTTTCTTCCCTCCACAGAGACACAAGGGTGTCTATCAGCCTGGTAAGGATTCAGTAACACAGGGCAGATGTTTATCTACAGTCTTATGAAATGAAAACTCACCCTGTTTTGTTGTGTGATGTATTGTTTGGCCATTGATTATTAGATTTAGATATGGACTAAATGTGCATTTAACATGTGATTATAGAGTTTAATCAATCTCCTCTGAGATAGTAAACCTGGTAGAACACAAAAAAGGTTGAACCAACAAAGTGGACCCTATACAGCAGTTCCTGCCTCAGTGGTGATTAAATTTAACCTTTAATTAATTAAAATGAATAATTTAAGTCTATGTTAAACTAATACAAAATTTGTTTCAGAAGGACAATTTGCTGGTCACCAAAGGAAACGATGAACTCATCTGATATAAAAATCTATTTTTAGTGGACCATCATGCTCCACTAGGTTGTCCACATTAACATTTCAAAAGGTGCTGCAGCCTTGATGTTAAAAAAAGCTGTAATAAACATCTTGCACACACAAATCACAGAGCGTTTAACTTATTTAAAAATCATCATTTTGTAAATCATTCACACTACTTTGCTGATAATGGTTGATTTTGAGTTTGAATTTTAAGGGATCTCATTTTTATGGTCAGTTTGTCTTAGTCATCCTAGCTGGCATGCTGCTACGTGTTTGTTTCTGATCTAAATCTAAACAATGTATCATTTTTCCTTGGTAACATAATGTGTTTTCATATGGATCAACTACTCAGCTGTTTCTTGGATGTTTTAGGCTCTATATGTTCCTTCAGCTTCTCATATCTGCATTGTGCATTAGCACTGCTTCAAAATGAGTCTGCTCAACATCTGATATATGGATCAGTGTAATACCTGATCCATATATCAGTTTTCTTTATGTAGGGAAACATAAAACAACATGAACATAGAGCTGATGGAACACAGTAATTCATTAATCAAATCCCAAAATCTCTGGATGTTCTCAGACAACTTTTATCCCGACTACAAATGTCTGGTGTCGATAACCTGCTGTTTAAAATTCAAAATGTAGTACAAGACTTGACACTGATATTGGGATTGATTATGTTCCAAGGAACTGATTGATTTGTGTTGACTTCCTGTTTCCATTAGTGGCAATAGTGTAGATAACTGACCCAGTTTGTTGGTTTTTCTTATCGACACACATAAAAAACAGCAACATATCAACTTGTCTGGAGGCAGAGTGTTGTATCAACATGTTACACACTGCTTCTGATACCTCTAAATCATATGCTGTTGACACAGGTAAAACAAAATACACGTAATGTTTCACATGTTAATAACATATTATTTGGTGTGCAGGAGAGTGAGCAAAAGACAACCTGTGTTTGTTAATATTATTACTGTAATAATACAGAAGGTGGATGGATTTTTATAAATTTGGAGGTTTTTAAACGATTGCACCTCTACAATGTTCTGCAAGGTTTAGTATGTTATAGGTCAATATAAACTAGTCCAGGCCTATATCCGTCCACCACCTATGTTTTTTTTTGCACGACACTATACTGTGCAAAATGAATGATCCAGAATGTGTGATTTTTCTTTTGTGAAGCTGCATTTTTATGTGTTTCTAACTAAAAATCTGTTTTAAAAGAGAAGAACAGATTTAAAACGATTACATTTATTAAACTCATGTATACTCACAACAAAATGTGTAAAAGTCGAAAAACATTTGGCTTCTGGTTTTAAAAGCGATAATATCAACATCCATCTTGATATGTGGTCTTCTCTTTTAAGTACACAAATACTACAGACAGAGAAAGATTCGCAAAGGGGTGACTAAGATAACTTTAGACATAAAGATGGTTTATTTTTTTGTTTGTTTTTTTTTGGTAGAATCAATGGAGAAGATAAGTCACCTTCTTTCACTCATACATGAAAGAAGGTGATTAAGACTGACTCACAAGGATATATACTTGAGCACAAGTAATACTGATTTCATAATATTAAGCATTACCTCCTTGTGATTCGTGGATTTCTGTCCCTTTTAATGGGAGGATTTCTGAATAAGCAGAAAGCTGATAAAAACTGCAACACTAAGCTGCCTTTTGAGCACTGGCTTTTATCCTGATGAAAAGTCATGCAGTGATGAAGGCTGCTAATATGAACAGCATGTTATTTTTATCACATCTGTTTATTTAACACTAACCCAGCAATGAGAAGAGATTGCCACAACTTTTTTGAAATCAAAATTATGTCTGTATCATTGTAACTGTCGGAGACATCAAAGTTTTCCATATTTACAGCAGCTCCAGGTTTACCTCTTGAAAATACAAAGCCAGGTGTGACTTTCTTGCTCCTTTATGAGCAGAAACTCTCAATAAATCTTACTGAACTCTTCAGGATCACCACAATTTGAGGTTGCATTTCCCCTTTAAGTTTAATCATTCAGCAAATGAAGTCTGGTCATACAGGTATTTTTTGAGGCCCCGCCTTTCCCCTTTTTCTCCTCAGCCTCAGGTTGTGTCAACATATTGTAATCTGAGTTTGTTCTCCTGTTGCTTAATCTCAGGTGTGTCAGGGTGCAACAGGACATTGCAACATGTATTGTTGTCTCTATTAGGATTTATAGTTAGATTAAAAAAAGCACAAAACTTCAGGAAAGAATGAGAAATCGGTGATAACCTACAGAGGTTTTTTTCTAGCTGAATAGGTTTAGCTGTTTAAATTTAAACCTAAACCAATAGCAATACCTTTTTGTGCTCCTATAGGTCCTCTCCATCTTTCCAGGTAATAGCACAATGGTTTTGGATGCTTTCACTGTGGTTAACACCACATACAGGACAGGCAGTTGTTTAATTGTGTGCACACTCTTCTCAGCAGGGGGGAACTAATGTGCATGTGTTGTGGGGTGCTTGCCATAGGTTTGTTGGATCCAATGCCCTCTTGTTATCCCCGCTTTTGAGTTATTTGCAGCCACTCAGCACCTTTTGTGCAGGGATGGCGCTCTAACACCACCGTCGTTGCCTGAGCTGATGCTGTTGTTGGCTGCCGGGTATGACGCGGAGACGCATGCAGTCTGCTCTCCCATCACAGTTCAGCTCTGCCTCGACAGCACACAGCGTACCATCCCTTCAGCCCTCTGGAGATCTGACATCACCTAGCATCCTTAATGCTCGGATAAGGGACGAACTCGTGCCCGGAGCATTCCTCAAAGGGCGTGGCACCCTTTGATATTGACGCACGAAATGTGTGATTGATGGGTGGATGCTAATAACGCGCAAACGAAGACTGTTTTTTCTTCCAGCTGACAGGTCTCCATGTATACAGTGGTAAGTCTTACAGATGACCTGGCGGGGGAGCCAGATACTGTCGATTTTTACATTGCCTTTATTTGTCTCAAGCTTTTGTTATGGATCCTTGCGAGCTGGTGACTGATGTCATGAATCTTGTTCACACCTAACATGAACCTTCGTTACGCACTTTGACCCGCGATGGTGAGAAATAACATGATCTATGTGTGGTATGCTAGTGGCCGCCAGTGTTTCTGTACTGTGCTCCCTTTCATGTTGACCGTGCCTGTGTGTGTGAAATCAACACAAGCATTGTTTCTTTTATCCCGTTTTTTTCTTTTGTCTCTCAGAGCTCCAGTTCGGGGAACCCTTCCCTGCACTGCTCCATGTCTTCCTCGGCGGATTTCTCGGACGAGGATGACTATAGTCTTAAATCTGGATCGGCATCACCGGCACCTGGGGACACTTTACCCTGGAACCTACCCAGACATGAGAGGTCCAAGAGGAAAATACAGGGTGGATCCGTGTTGGACCCAGCAGAGAGAGCAGTGCTCAGGATCGCAGGTGAGAAACAGCCTCGTCCGTTGTCCAGACAGTCATCACATAATAATGTAGAAAAAAGCAGAATCTGCTGCAATACACGGGTCATGTAAGGATTGCATTACGCATGGGTTTAGAGCAATTTATTAAGCTGTATTTTATTCTCAGTTGTGGTTTTGCTGCACTTGTGATGTTTTTTGTCACTGTGATGGTAGTTGGAAGTGTTTCCCCTTTAGTTACTTTTCATTAAATAACTGCACTTATAGGAGTAATTATTTACATTATTTAGTGAAAATGGTCTGCAAATATAAAATTAATTATATAACGCACAAAATCTTGATGTGTCTGACATGACATAACTGGCAAAGACATTTAAATACCTATAAGTTTTCCTGTTAGTTTCACATTGACACTTGAGCAGTATCACAGAGTTTTATAATGACACTTTGGCACCATATTGTAAAATCCTGATCAAATCGATATATGACTCATGAGGGTGAAGGCCTCTAATCGATATATGACTCTTGAGGGTGACGTTTACAGGAATGTAGCGATATGACAGCAGTGACAACTTCATTTTTTTTTATAGATAACAAATATTTCCCATTCCCAGACATAATTTCAAACGGCCGAAGGTTTGTAATTCGTCGGCAGGTGGACAACAATGAAGTAACGTGGACCGTGTTACGAACCGGTACTGAGATGCCGGACAAGGAAAAGCGTTTATAATTTTACACTGCAAAAAATAAACATATCTCATCCAGTCCGGGTTGAATATATTACTCGGGGCTGTTAATACAGATTCATACAAATCGGATGAGACTGTGAGAGATTTATCCTCATGGGTTAAGACAATAGGATTTTGATTATAGCCTACCTTAATTCCACTTAGACAGAGTATTGGACTAATTGACTGGTATAGAGCGACACTTTTTGCAGCGCAGCAGGTCCGGCAGTGCTTCCTATCAATCTAGTGAGCCCCGGAGAGGAAGTGTCTCTTATTGGACAGACCTTAGACAAGGGAGGGATGTAGGGCGTTTCCTTTAGTGCAACAACAGCGCCGATCACTCTCAGCTCACACATACACACATACATACGCGCACACAAACACACATGAACACACACGCACACACGCGCTGTGTCCCTGTCAGCCGCTTGTGAATGTCCAGTTTGTGGAGTCCGGGTTATGGCTCAGTACGCACCGCAGGCATATGTGCTCTCGGACGAACAGGAATATCTCCAAGCCTATGAGGATGTTTTGGAAAAATACAAAGGTAGGATCAATGCTGACTGGATATTATGTAGGACGATTAGATTTATTGTCCCGATTGCTGCTTGACAGTTCAATAAATGTCAGCCTGCCCCCCCCTTCTCTAGTCACTGGCTGGTCCTAGTGTCTTTATCCCTGCATTGGAAAAGTAGGAATATTTCCTGCATGACATCACATTTGGGCTAAATTTTATTAGCCAAGACAAAGGCTTTTTATGAGGGTTTATTATGATCTCAGTTGATCATTAGATGATTACTTTCTTGTTTAGCAGTTAGATATGGCTTGAAAATATTTTAGGAAAACATTTAAGCATGACAGGCGATCACAGTGTCAAGATTATTTATTTGTCAAATTCAAATGTATAAAATGTGTTTGGTGATGAGTAAATCATGCTTTCACTGTCTAAAAAATGTATTTGTATGTTTTTAATGTGATCACCTTTAGAAATATCATTGATTGAATATTGCTGAGGTGACCTATGTGGTGTCTTCAGGCAGGCAGCACAATGACATGGCAGGATGAGGCGTTAGCTCATATCAGTGGTTCAGGTCCCTTCACGAGGCTGCTCCTTTTGGGCCTCTGTGGCTAATTAGAGCAAATCCATCACACATACAGAGAGGTCTATATCATTCAGTGTCTCTGTGACAGCTAGAGCTCGTTGACACAATCATACACGCGTGTTGTGAGGCCAGGCCTGTGGAGGATCTGGTGGTGCTGAATTGAAACTGACAGCAGCGGTTTTAACCCCTCGTGTGTCCTCCCCACACAATAAACCAAAGTAAAACAGCGGAACAGTAAATAACATACACTGTGCACTATTGTATGTGTGTCTCTCAGCTGTTGAATATTGTTGCCAGCAGGGCCAGTCAGCTGTGGTATAAGGTTTTAACGCCCTGACAGGACTTTAGTGGGATCATATGATGTAGCATCATTAGGAATCTGTTGCTGTTTTTTTTTGAGGCAGAAGAAGCAGACAATGAGCTTACTTATTTCCTGCTATCATTAACTACCACTTGGCGATCAGTTCTTACATATTGTGCATTGGTCTTGGAGAGATGTTCGACTCCCTGCCAGTTATTGCATGAACAATGAACTTTTCAATGAAGGGTAAGACATGTTTTTGTTTCTTGATACATTTATTGATAAAGTTCAAAGTTTACGGGAAGCGTTGTAGCCCTAAAATAATTCTAATGTTCTGGCTTTGTAGTCTCAGTTGCACCAGGTCATCACCAGCAAAACTGACTGAATTTAATTTCTGGCTTATCAGTAAGAGTCTGTAAAGAAATGTGTGACTAAGCAGTAATCCTTGCAGAAATCTGAGATCGACTGGTGGGCTAATTATTACTTACCTACAAACCTGTTCCCATCAGCTTTGTTTACATCAGTCTCTTCATTGCAGAAAAAAAATGTTCCAGGTTGGGGTATTGATGCAGCAGACTTTGTCTACTTTTATTTTTTATACAAATTCAGTTAAACAGAGAGACAGTAGGCTTTAGTACATTTATCAACATCACAAAATCATAATTTGTTGTCGACCTTGTTTCTGAAAATGGTGGCAAGTGATGAGTCGGATAAATATTTACACATCTTAAGATCTATAAGAAAATTAATCTAATACAACTTATTAAGCTTTAAACAGTTAGTTTTTCTGATGTAGGGTTTATCACATACAATACCATATTAACGTACACGAATGAATGAAAAATCTAAGAAATGTAACTGTATCATGAATTCCAAATACCATCTACTCGAAATTGTTTAGTTCTTAACATATGTTCCACTTCACAGTCTTGAATAGCTTAAGATTGTGTTTATNCAATCAGTCAGAGCCTCAAGCCTTCTCCCCATGTGATGAGAAAAGTATGAAAGGGACACATTTTTATGGCAAAATCATCAACAGTAACCAAATAAACACAAGCAAACAGAGCAGTAAACAGAACAGCCATTGGCCCAGCAGTAAAGTAGCAAACAGTATTTCTTTGTTTCTCCAAATCAAGACTAAATCATTTTCATATAACTATAAATTTAAACCAATGTACGAAATTAACCTATTACAGGTGCTTTTCAAATGCTGTGGAGTGTATTTTTATGATAGTGCCTGTCACATTCTTGAGTCATCATACACCTCTGAGATAACATCACTTACCAGTTTCAAAGGAGGAAAAGATGTATAGGTGTGACAGATGCATTCCTGTACCTCCAGTGTGAGGCTTATTGAACACCTAAATAATAAATTGTCAGTTTTCAATAACAAGGGAAATACTGAATCGAGTTCTGATCTGTGAAAGAAATATGAGTTTAGGATTTATTTGTGACTAAGCATAACAAGCTCTGTTGACTGGAAGCATGTGTGTAGTTCTTACTGCTCTGGCTGTAGAATGCCACACTAATTAGGTATTAGAGGTAATAATACACTTAATGGTGGAATTGCTTTGGTTCAGGCTGAAATTCAATGCAGGCTTTTACAAAGGGTTGTAAACTTGAGGAGTGAGTTAAAGACATGTTTTCTCAGACCCTTACAACAAATAATAACACAGAGCAGTGGTTGTATAGGATCACACAGTTCCAGCAAAGCCTGCTTGGCCGGCCATCAGCATGAAGGGGCCGTTCGAGTTACCCAGCAGCTGATCATCCTCTGACATCAGGAAAGATTTAATGGATTAAACATTTGGTGGTCCAGTCAGATCTTCTTGCAGTTCATTTTGTTTTCAAGATGCCATATGGTGTAAATAGATTCATTAGATTGGAAGGGCAGTATTTTTCTGAAGCCGAGGCCAAGTGAGCATGTTTTGCTTCATGAGAGTACAGAATGTCTAGCACCGGAAAATTTTAATTTGAGCAGGAAAACATTTATTTCCAAGTCGCTGACCTGGTTTCCTATGCTTTTTATTTGAGGATCAACACATTTTTGAATGTTGTTTATAGTCTTCATAAAGCCTATTAGAAGATTATAGGGTAAATTCAAATTTGATTGAATAGGATATCACGTAGGGCTGCAACTAACATTTATTTTCATGATCAGTTAATCTGCCCATTATTTTCATGATTAATTGATTAGTTTGGACTATTCATGGTCAGAAAATTGTGAATAATGATAACTATTTCTTCTGAAAGCTTAAAAATAGAAATCCAAGGATATCCACATCCTTGGATTTCTATTTTGTCCTGACCAACTGTCCACAATTGAAAGATATTTAGTTTTTTGTCATAGAATACTAAAGAAACCAGAAAATATTCAAATTTGAGAAGCATGAATAAGACAATTTCTTCCATCAAAGAATGACACAAAATTATTATTTGATTATCAAAGTAATTGGCAATTAATTTAATAGGTGATAAAACTAAATGATTAATCGACTAGTATATCAGCTTGATGCAGAAAAATAATTAAAGGTGTGCTGTAACTGGATGTCAAAAAATTAATTTACATAACCATCAAAACATTCATAATGACTGTGAGTGTAATATGATAGATATTGTGCTCTTTGCCAGGTTGCTGCTTCAGTTATCAGCTCATAGATATGTACAAGTGGTTAAAGCATGTTAATGATTGTGTTTCTGAAAAATAAAAAATATTTACTATACAGCACATAATCAATCTAGAATGCGGGCTCTATATTATTTGTGCTATAGGAGGGTGTGGTCTGCCAGTGTCTGCCTCGCATTTGTGTTTATGAATTATGCATCCTGCATTATAATAGAATAAACTATTATGGGGAGAATTTTTCTAGATCAATTAAGGATATCCTTATTGTTAGTAGTAATATCTGGATTTTGTACTTGTATTACTTTATAACACACAGCAACGAGTGAGAGAGTATTGTGTTTTTTTGCACAGTCACTGCCTTTGTCCATCCTCCTGGGCCATGCCCAGCCCAACCCCTCAGCTCTATGTCGACAGCCCACTCATCACATTCAAATGGCCCAGTGGCCCACACACACGGCTCACACACACAACTCCCTCTATGGAGACTGTCTGCTACCATACAAAAGACACTTTGTTTTATGGGAGCAGTATCCAAGTTCCAAAGACTTGTTCATGTGTCAAGCTGATGGTGTCGCGTCACTCTTTTTGACTTTTCATTGAGATTTAAATGTTGCGGAGCTACACTTTGAAGGTGGTCTCTTCCCATCTGACTTGGTTCAACAGATTAACATCCCTTTACTGAAGTCTGTGCATGCAGAGAGAACCCTTATAGCCTTTCAAAAACTGAGCACTGAGCCACTGACTTATCTTGTTCACACACAATAGGAACACTCTGTACTTCACAGGATTGAATTAAACTTACTTTCCAGGTCTGTGAAGCATTTTTAAACAGGAGAGAATACATAAACACATAACATGGAATATACACCTTATATATGCAAACCAGTCATTTCCCAATACAATTAATATATTTTTTAATTTTAAAGCAAGGTTTCTTTAGATTTTAATTAATATTTTTTAATATATTTTTAAAAAGATTTGGCTTGGCACCTGCATATCACATATCTGATAGCAGGGCAATTGGAGCTAACTGCTTGAAAACAACCTACACTAGATTCACATTTGCAAATATATGAACAAATATGATCTAGATAGCATAATCACTCAGCTATCTAATCATAAAGGGCCATTTCACAGCTACCACAAGCAAAATCCTAAGTGCTAATGGCTAATTAATTGCATTAGATTTTGGGATCAGTTTCAAGCTAAACTTGGTGTAATCTCATAGTAACATCTAGCAGTGACTGCTGTGGATTTATTAAAACAGCGCCTTCTGGTTTCATTTTACAGCTTTCACCAACATGTGTTCTCAGATCACTATGTCAGATATGTCTGTTATCAGAAATGTAATATTTTGTTGGGTGTCACTGTCCATCAGATTTAAGGGTTTTATGTGGAAAACAAAAAACCTTACAGTATGCTGTATGTACCGGTACTTATTCTAAAGCTTGATATTATATTTCTTAGCCAAGCCCTTCATTGATATAATCAATAGACGTAAATGGGCAGTGTAATTCAAACCAGCAGATCTCTTACTGCTTCGTCTATAATTTGATAGTCATGTCTGCATTTTTGTGTCTGTTTAGTATTTAATTTTATATTTTGTCTGTCATTTAGAGATATACACACAGTCTTTCTGGAATGTGTTCTTCATGTTCTTCATATTGGTTAAGTTATATGAAATATAACTTTAATACAATCTTATGGAGTTGCTGTGTCTGAGTATGAAGCCTGCCTGCTGTTGTATTTCCAGTTGTTGTATTTATACGCTGTCATGGTGACAGGAAGACCAGCATGACTGAACCTCATTCCTGCTTAGCTCCTCTTAGATGAGATCATCTTGTGAG